>JALLAP010000363.1:0-35572 GCA_036939355.1 Thalassiosira profunda | reverse complement strand
GCGTGGCGCTTCCTGCGACTGAGGAGTCGCGAGCAATTCGGGCCTTGCCCAACACCTGTTGCAAATAGATAACGGACGCTGTCGTAACCCTAATCTATCTTGACATTTGCAATACCGACACGTTTAGGTGAGAAGGCTGCACTTCGGCTTGGGCCGACTCCATCTCTACATCCGCGACGGGAGAAGCTACCAATGCTTTCATAACCATCCACCTAAACCGACTGAGGCTTGCATAACCATCTACCTGAATCAACTGAGTCCTCAACTCAACTATGTTTCTACGCATTCCTGCGGCTGCTCCCGAGATCCTCCGTGATCCTCGGCCGGATGCGCATCGGAAGGCAGTGCGAACCCTCTACATTCTCGACCGACACGTTGTGGCTGGTAGCAAATGCCACAGCTTCGCCACTGTTGAGCGAAAGAATGCGCTCAAAGGCACTTTCGTGGAGAGGCAGCTTGCTCTTCAAATAGGCCCACCAGTCCGGCGAGTGAAAGTGATGCAACGCGGCCACCGTGACCAACTCCAATAACTCCGGCGCAAGGGCTTGGGGAGATTGGGTGCTGACTACCAGTCGGAGCCCATCGTGGCGCATCAATCTTGCAGCGTTGACAATCGCCTCGCTGAGGCCGTCAGCCTTCAGGCCCGCCATGTATTTGTGCGCCTCGTCCAAACACAGCACCTTTCCGCCTTTCGTAGGCAGCGTGCGGAATTGTTCCGTCAAGACTTGGAACAAACCGTTGGCCTCTTCCTTCGAAAGGAGAGGATCGGTCAGGTCCGCAATGATGAGCTGATGCCCTTCTTTGTAGCAGGCGACCAGGTCCAAGCTTTCTCCGACCAGCGACACGTTCTTCTCCGATTCAGCCACGACCGACTCAAGCAATGCAATCCGCTGATCCAGGGGACCTTTTTGGCCAGTAACATTGCATACACTGCGGACTTGGTTCAAGAAATCAGAGAAGTCGGGCACGACCGCCTTTCTCTGGTACCCCCGGAGCAAGTCTAGAAAAGACGCCACGTAAAGCTGGTTGTCTCCACTCTCGATACGCATGATTCTCTTGATGTGATCCGCCGACAGCGAGCTCCACTGGAACAGCAGCGGCTTGACCGTGCAGTGGTCTCCGTAAAACTTCTTCCTCTGCTTGTAAAACGCCGGCGACACTAAGATGACAGCTTTGTCCTTCGGCACCGCGCCCACGTCGTGCCCGAACCGAGCCATATTGGCCTTCACATTGCGATTCGGAGAGAGCAATCCCGCCGCCTCGCAGATAGAAGATATGTTCTGATCATAATGCAAAACCATCGATGTCATCGGCGCACTGAGTTTCACGATGTTGCTCGGCTCAAACGGTACCAGACAGCTCTCCAGAACGCACGACGACGTGTGGCTCTTTCCCGCCCCCTGCACCCCCACGGTGACGAAGCAAAACGGCTCGTGCGTGTTCAGATACACGGCCTCCCCCGTCGTTTNCCCCCTGCACCCCCACGGTGACGAAGCAAAACGGCTCGTGCGTGTTCAGATACACGGCCTCCCCCGTCGTTTCGGACGAAGTAGTAGAGGGAAACAAATGCCCAAACAAGGCTCCTTCGGGGTGCTGATCCAGCGTGCTGGCTGAAAATAGGGACAAGCCCTTTTGCTTTTGGACCCCTCCCACGAGCATTTTTGGGAGGAACAGCGCCGATGCCATCTCCTCCTTCGTTTCCGGCCCGCCCTGGTCAAAGCTTGCCAAGACACTGTGAGGGGATGATTTGCCCCCCACAGACTCTTTGAAGGTGATGATATCGGCAGAGCTATCTTCAACCGCAATCTTCACCTTCACAGCCGGAGGTTGCTTTTTCTCCCTCGCACTCGCACCCTTGGCTGTCGGTTGGGGCGCATTCTCCTTGACTCTCCGGTTCGGTGCACCGACGGCGCCGTACTTGGCACGGACATAACCACCTGTGCCCACCACCTTCACATTAGGGATGCTCTCGAGGACGGGTTTCAGCTTCCCGGAAAAGGTAAGTTTGCTTCCGTAGCGCGATTCATATTCGCCGGGGAGGCTGCTCAGTCGGATCTCCCCCATTTCCTGAATGAGCTCGGAGATGTTATCTTCGACCACCCCCATTTTGGTACAGTTTGTTGCGGTCGTCGGCCGATCTCCTGACGCTGACCCTGAATATTTCACGCAATGACGGCGGTGCACCTCGATTCGCTCAGCGAGGTTGGTGCACCTGTAAGCACTAAAGACCTTCAAGTTTTCCGCACACCTCCGTCAGAGAATCGGAGCACACCAGCACCGCGGCCGATCAACGAAACCCTCTGCACCTCACGCCCAGGCCAGCCGCGTCGGGAGCGGGAGTTGCTGGAGATAGAAGTGGGAGTGAGAGGGGAGAGTGTCGACTCTGTCCGTGCTACAACCTACATGACGAGAAAGTATGACGTAGATACGTAACCGCTCGTGCGAACACCAACATCTCCGCCGCCCAGTCTCACCCCCCACACAAAGCAACGTCCTCGCTCCGCTCAGCAGCTCCTCCGGCGGCTCACAAAAGCAACCAAACAAACCATTCGATAACTTGCTCACATCACATGCACACATTTCCATTGATATCTGACCACGATGGTATCCTCCGAGCACTCCGATCAGCCGATCCAGCTGGCCATCTGCGGCGGCGGCATAGTTGGCCTAACACTCGCCATCGGCCTCAAACGTCACCTCGGATTGACGCCCGAGATCTTTGAGGCTGCGGCCGGTTTCGTCGACGATGTCGGCGCTGGGATGGGCATCTATCCGAATGGATTGCGCGTCCTGCGTGAAATCTCGCCGGAAGTGTTCGAGAGCGTGAAGAGCCAGGGCCATCCGTATCTCTACAGGAGGTGGGAGCGGCACGATGGCACCGAAGTTGCGGTATCCAACGAGAACGTGCTGGCAGATCGAGACGACGATTTGCAAACTATTGGGATCCGGCGGTGGCGATTGCAGAAGGTGTTGTACGAGGCGGCTTGTGATCTCGGCATACCCATCCACTTTGGCAAGCGAACGGCGTCTGTCAAATCTCTCCCGAACGGCACCGTCGAGATTCATTTTGAGGATGGCACCACGAGGTTGACTCAAATCCTCTTTGGTGCCGATGGTTCCAAATCAGCAGTCCGTCAAAGTGTGGCGGAATGCGGCGCCCAGCTGCAATACACCGGTGTCACGTGCCTTATGGGCATCGCCGAGGATACGTCTGACAGTGCCCTTTGCGAAGCCCGGGGCATCCACCTTCCCTCGTCGTCCACCTCGCACTGCCACGGGGCGTTCTTTCCCACGGGCGAGTCCGAGCAGTGCTTCCAGTTCCACTTCCCAATCGCTGAAGAGCATGCGGATGAGGGCAACTGGAGCACGCTGACCCAGGAGGTTGGACGGGACGAGTGCCAGAAGCTCGCCGACAAGCTGTCGGAGGAGGGATGGCACGAGAAGTACGTGGAGCCGTTGGCGAATGCGACGTGCGCCGTTCGGATCGGGTTTTGTCTGTTGGACAAGGGGTTGGAGAAGTTCGTTTACGGCCATCGCGGGAACATTGTCTTGCTCGGCGATGCCGCACGTGAGTATGATTGAGTGGGTGGCGTACAAGCAAGGTGTGGCCGGAAGCTTTACTCACTCTTGTATGCGCTGTTTGACTTCGCAGATCCGCCCGTTCCTTACATTGGCCAAGGAGGTGAGAATGAGAATGTTTCTTCTTCATCTAATTGCATGGAATCGGAATCCACCTGCATTCGATCGTTCTCACTTCGCTTCGCTTGATCAGCTCAAATGGGGCTCGAGGATGCCGGCACCATCATTTCACTGATGAAGGAGCTGTGTATCGAGCAAAATGGTTGTGGTGGCCTCTTCATGCCCAACGCATTTGGTAACGCAATGATGCTTTACGAGAAGGCGCGCATCCCACGAACGGAAGACATCCTCGCCCGCTCCAAGCTATGGGGCAAACGGCAGCAGAAGCGGGCAACAGACGAAAAGTACAACGCGGTGCGAGAGGAGTTGATACAGCGTGATATTTTCTATCACGAGACGATGAAAGAGCTAATGCCGGCATCAGGTTTCGATTTCAAGAGGGAGGTGGTGGATGTAATGAAGAAAGAGCCCGTGTTGCTGCCTTTGATTGACGAGGAGGACGAGGAAGCAGCAAAGCTGCGGTAGATGGGAAATACAAAAGCTAGTATGGGAGATCTTTGCGGAACAGTTCCGGATAACACAAAGCAGAAACGATTCGGTCTGGAGACTCTGCATTTCAATGGCCTGCAATGTTCTTCCCTTGTCGATGTTCCTTCAGTATCCTAGAACAACGCACGTCCCAACCAAAACTGCCCGCCCAGTGTGTCCCAACCAATTTTCTCCCTAACATATGCAACCCTTCACTTCTTGAAGAAGCCGCCCCCCTTCTTTCCCTTCTTCCCCGCCTTCTTCGCCGCCTCCTTCTCCGCCTTCCGCTTCGCCGCGCGCTTCGCGTCCGCCTCCGGATTCGCCTTCACCTTGAAGAAGCTGTCCATCCGGGCCTGCGGCTTCTTCGTCGCCTTGAACGCCTTCTGCAATTTCTCGATCGACGCCTGGACGCGGTCGGGGTTGAATCCCATCTCGTCCACGAGGAACTTTCGGAGGGGCTCCGGCTGGCATTCCTTCCACTGGAGCTTGACGTCGGCGTCGTTCAGGACCTCGTGGTGGTTGAAGAGGCGGCGGGCCTCGACGTAGACGGGAACGAGCTCCTCTTCCTCTTCCCCCTCGGTCTTTGGAAGGCCCTTGGCCCCGTTCTCCACGTTTTCCTCCTCCCCCTCGTCGTCCGTGTCCTTTTCCGCCGCGGCCTTCTTCCGCCGCTCCTTCTCCTTCCGCTTCCGCGCCTCGTTCGGCTCGTAGCCGTCCGGAATCACGTGCTTCTCCCGATTGATCTTCTTCAGGATCGTTTCGATGTTCCGGTGCTCCTTGATCAACTTCAAAGCCGTCTTGGGCCCGATGCCCCGGATGGTGTCGCAATAATCACATCCCATGAGGATGCAGAGGTCCACGAACTGATCGTGGTCGATGCCCAGGCCAATCAGGGTCTTGTCGTAGTTGATCGTCTGGATCGGAGCCTTCTTATCGGAGAATCCCATTTTGCGAACCTGAATGGGCGTCCGAAACGTCAGGGCGTCCATGTCCTCCGTGGCCGTGGCGTACACCTTGCCGGCGCGGGCCAACGCCGCCGCCTGGGCCTCGGCCTCGCACGGTGCACGTATGACAGGAACCCCCATCATTTCCAGCAAACGAATGCAATCCTCGCTCTCTTTTGTGCCCGCCCTTACCAGCCGCTTCTGCTGCTTGTCCTGCTCCTCCAGGTCGCCGCTCTCCTCGGCCTTCTTGAGGGCCTCCTCGGCCTTCTGCCTTTTCTCGCGGCGCTTCAGCAATTCCCCCGACTTGAACTCGGGCGGCTTGCCGTCGAAGACGTAGACGGGCCTGATTCCCTCGGTGATGAGACGGATGGTCCGGTTGAACATTCCCTGGATGTGGGACGTCGTCTCGCCGTCGGCGTTCGTGAGCTGCATGGACGCCGCGTGGGGATTGCCGGACCTCACGGCGATGAGGAATTGGTCTGCAGAGAGAATAATAGACACGCGACATGAGCGATCTTGAAGCCGAGGCAGAGATGCAACGAAACGAGACGAAGGCAACTCACATATCTGCATCGACGCGTCGATCGCAATTTTGCGGCCGTGGAGCGACGACAGGGACACCTCCCGGAGGGAGTCGGGCGCCTCGTCGGAGAGGAGCTTGGCGAGGCCTTTGATTCCCATGGTGGCGGCGGTGGCGGTGCGGAGGAGGGGGAAGGGGAGGTGTGGCGCGTTTCGTCTTTGGTGCACGCGGAAATCTCTCGGCTGATTTCGGGCGCGCCAAAAAAGAGCGCCATATTTTCAGAGGACACCTCTGTCGCTGTTGGCCGGATGGAGCTGCTCTGTGACGGAGAAGGAGATGGACAAGGTATCTCTGTTTGTTCGTTACTGGGCGGGGTTATTCTACACTGAAAAGTTCATCGTTTCGTGCCCTCCCAGCAGAAAGGCCGGAACATCCGACGTGTCTGTGTGATCCTCGGTCAAATCGGTAGCCATTTCTTGGCCCGGTGCCACCGATGGCTCTTTGTCGTTGGGCAATTGCATGATATCCTCTCTAACAGCCAGGCCTCTCTCAGTCACGTTGTTTCTCTCTTCTCTCCTTTTGAGAGGGGAGAACAGTTCATTGCACTTGACCTCCATCCGAACGCCCGTCTCTTTCTCTTTCGGTAACGGCACCGCTGCTTCGACTTCCCGTGCAGCGGTTGCGTCACCATTCTTGTTTGACTGGCCAGGCCCCTCCCGCTCTTTGGGCGACGGCCTCGGACCGGATTTGCCGCTGGCCTTCCACGCAGCATACTCTGATTTGTCGACCCAAAGCTCATTGGTGCAGAACCGGCGAGGGCACCGTTTCTTGGGGCTGCCGGTGCAAGCGTCGCACTCCTTGCATGCTTTCCTGTTGCATCCTTCGCAGTCGCCACATGCGATGCGTTTCAGTTTGTCACTGTCTGGATTCGTTGCTGATTCCCTACCGAGGAATGATTTGCTGCGCGTCCACGGAAAGCCGATAGCGTCCAAAGCGGCTACGCGGTCCTCTGTTATTGTCATTCCTCCTTTGTCGGGATTGGCGCGTGCGTATCGAATGTTGTTGCAGAAGTGACGAAGGCTCGGGTTCTCCTTCAGCTCAACATCGAGGTGACCGTGCTCCGACATGTATGCCTTGAGATCTTCAATCCTCTGGGCAAATGAACGATAATTTCGCGTCCCGCCTTCATCTTTGCAACTCCACTGGAATCCGAGTTTATCCAATGTGGCAACACGGTCTTCTGTCATTTGCAGGCGAGCGTTTCGTGCATGCCTGACGAAATGAAAGAGGCTTTGGTCTTCCTCCTTCGACACATTCAGGTGCCCATGCCTCTCTTTGTATGCTGCCAATTCTTCCACCCTCTCTGAGAACGACTTCCGGACTTTTTTGCCACTACTGGTGCCGATGCGGCTCCACTGAAAACCAATAGCGTCCAAAGCAGCAACGCGATCTTCTGTTATTGTCATGCCTTTGCCAGGATTGGCGCGAGCGTATCGAATGTTGTAACAGAAGTGATGAAGGCTCGCGTTCTCCTTCTGCTTCACATCGAGATGACCATGCTCTGACTTGTATGCCTTGAGATCTTCAATCCTTTGAGTAAATGATTGATCGTTCTGCCTTCCCTCAAAACCCCCGTTGCTCCTTTTCCATGGGAAGCCAAGCTCGTCCAAAGTGGCGACGCGGTCCTCTGTTATTGCCATCCCTTTGCCAGGATTGCTGCGTCCGTACCGAACATTATTGGTGAAATGAAAGAGGCTTGAGTCTTCCTCCTTCGACACATTCAGATGCCCATGCTTCTCTTTGTACGCCTTCAATTCTTCGACCCGCTCTGCAAACGACTTTCGGGCGTTGCCTTGCTTTCCGCTCTTTCTCGCATCGATGTCCCAACAGAATCCCATCTCGTCTAGAGCAGCGATGCGATCCTCTGTCAATTTAATAGCGGCACGCTCTGGATCGCTTCTTGCTCTTCTGACTCGGTGGCAAAACGTGGCGAGACTTTTCTGTTTCCCTGGTATCCTGAGGTGGCCATGTTCAGCTTTGAAAGCCCGGAGTTCATCGAGCCGGCCGGAAAACATCTCGCCATGCGTCAATCCCCATTGGAAGCCAAGTGCATCGAGCGCCTGAATTCGATCTTCGCTCAGCTGAGTACACTTTCGCGAGGCTCGCATTGCACAACAGAACCGCCAAAGCTTAGGACGATCGGTCCGATCGACGTTGAGATGTCCCTGTGCATCTTTGTAAGCGCGAAGTTCCTCGAGTCGCTCCTGAAATGACTTCGCCGCCGGTTTCACCGCAGGCTGGGACAGCGGCTTCGCGGTAGTTTTGCCACTGGCTTTCCAAGCCGCGTACTCGGCACCGTCCACCCAAACCTTCTGGGTGCACAGACGCTGGATGCACCGCTTCTTCGGACTCCCGGTACAAGCATCGCACTGTTTGCACGCTTTCCTTTTGCATCCCGCGCAGTCGCCACACGCCATGCGTTTCAGTATTGCTGGCTTTGCTTTGGTCGTTTCTGCTTCAACATCTCCAGAAGCTGTTCCAGCACGATCGTCAACGCTTCGTCTTTTGCTCCCCTTCCTCGCCTTCGTCTCCCATGTGAATCCCAGTGCGTCCAGCGAAGCGATGCGATCCTCTGACAACTTTATACCCCCCTTCCCTGGACGTTTCCTCGCCTTCCGCACCCGATAGCAAAACGTGGCCAATTTTGCATTCTCAGATGCCTTCACGTTGATATGGCCATTAGCTCGATGGTATGCCTGCAGGTCCACCATGTGGTCTGAGAAAGACTTGCCAGGGCCCTTCCCTTTCTGGACTGTCCACCGGAAACCCAGCTCATCCAGCGCAGCTATGCGATCCTTCGATAGCGGAACGCTCGCTTTTTCTGGATTGTTGCGTGAATACCTCACCTGAGCACAAAACCGGCCCAGGCTAGGATCTTCACTTTTCTCCCCCTTGCTCACGTCAGTGTGCCCGTGCTTTTCTTTGTACGCACGAAGCTTTTCGATTCGCTCCTGAAACGACGTCGTGCCATCGCGCTTGCGATCGTCCACCTCAAGGCCAAAGTCGGTGGTCTTTCTGCTCGCTCGTCTGTTGCCCCCACTCCCCGCCTTAGGCTCCCACGTGAATCCCAGTGCGTCCAGCGAGGCGATGCGATCCTCCGTCAATTTCAACCTTCCCCTCCCTGGGTTATTGCGCGCACGTCGGGCGTTGGAACAGAAATTGGACAGGCTCCTTTCCTTTTTGCTGATGCGCAAGTGCCCGTGCGCCTCGCGATAGGCGCGGAGCTCCTCCAGCCGCTTGTCGAACGCCGTGTCCCTGTCGTTCGGACCACTGGCCGCCGGCGGCTGCGGAGGTGCCCCCTCAGAATCAGACGATGCCTCCTCGACCAACGCCAAAGCCTCCTCTACCAATACATCATCAACCGCACAAGCAGTGCTCTCAGTGTGGTCAACTACTGGATACGCCGGTGCAGGTAATGGTGGCAGAGGCGGCACTGGTGGAGCATAGTCCACCGTAGGCAATGGAGGGAGCGGTGAAATATCCATAAATTCATCCCCTCGCCCCGGAGCCAACGCCAACGAGTGGAGCTGTTTTCCACCATCGACGCTGTCCATCTTGTGATTGATAACGCACTATCGTACCGGTAATGAAAATTATTCGGCACACGCCTTCCACAGCCTAGGGACTTCCTGCGCGTAGATAGGGAAGGCCCCGGGCTTCCGCGTCCGCGGCCGGTACGATACCCCAGGAGCAACGAGGGGACGAACGTTGCAACGTGCATTTGAGTTGAGGGAGGAGGGCCCCTTGAGTTGGGAGTCCAGAAGTGTAGGTATTGCGACATGACTAAGAAAGTGGCGACCTGAACTAATTCCTACGTGATTTTAGGACTCTACTACGACATTGGGGCCGGCCGGCTCAACGGCTCGATTTCCTCTACCCTCAAGCTCGCTCGATCTCGGCTCTCGGCTCTCGCCTCTCGCTCCACTTCCCGCCCACGCCGCCTCCTGCCGGCCGCCCCTACCCTTCCCACCCCGCTACCCAACCCACCACCGCAACCATGGCGTCCGATCAGATCCGGCAGATGGTGAACTTCATCCTCCAAGAGGCCCACGAAAAGGCGAACGAAATTAGGGTCAAGGTGAGCTACCTTCGCGTGGCGTGAATTTTGGGTGCACAAATATCAGCGGCGAGTTCCAACTTGCAACTGCGCCGGCTGGGCCCTCAAACACTGAGGAGTGAGGAGTCATCCGCAGTGAAAATATGGGGCATCTGCCGGCGGTCGGCCGCCGCGGCATCATAGCTGGAATGGTTTGTTTTTGTGCACATCTCGTGCTCATTTTATTTGCCTAACCCCCCTCCCTCCCCAAACCACCAACAGACCGAGCACGATTTCAACCTCGAAAAGCAAACGCTCGTCCACGAGGCCAAACTCAACGTGCAGGACGAATTTGCCAAGAAGGAGAAGGACCGGGAGGTCCAGGAGCGCATCGCCCGCTCGGCCGAGATCGGCGCCTGCCGCCAAAAGAAGATGGCGCTGCGGGACGACCTCCTCACCAGCCTGATGAAGGAGGCCAGTTCGAAGTGCAAGGTGGTCGCCGACGGGTCCAACTACCCCGCCCTGCTGCAAAAGCTGATCGTGCAGGGGTTGATCAAGATCGAGGAGATGGAGGTGGTGGTGTACTGCCGCAAGGAGGACGTGGCGACGGTGACGAAGGTGGTGCCCGCCGCGGTGAAGGAGTACGTGGACATTATGCAGAAGGAGAGCGGGATCAAATTGCAGCCGAAGGTGGTGGTGAACGGGGACCGGTCGAAGGACCTTCCGGAGAGCTCGAACGGGGGCGTGAAGCTTACGGCTCTGAACGGGAAGATCGTGTGCGACAACACCATGAGCTCCCGGCTTTCGCTGGTGTACCTGGAGCTGATGCCCAGCATTCGGGAGATTCTGTTCCCGGAACAGTAGGGGAGCCTGGAACAGTAGGGGGGTCGCTTTAGGATATAAATCGGTGCGGCCTTAAGGCTGGCGTGGATTGATGTGCGGAACGAGTGCAATATTTTTGAGCGGGAGTCCTGGCGTAGAAACGAATTCTAAGGTCTTGGACCTCTTGGACCACAAATCAGCGCTGCTTCTGCTATGTTACTTTTGCGCTGCCAACGACAACTGGTTCCGGCCACTGCCTCCCACATGACAAATCCTGCATCGCTTGCCCATCCCTCCTCGGATGCAAAATCAGTTTCCAAACCAGTGAATATCTCGGTCGCTTTCCCGCTGCAGCGGTTGGCGCAACGACGGTGTGGGATACGTCCTGGTCCATGATCACGCACCGCCCGGGCTTGGGATACACCTCGAACGTTTCTTCGGTGGGCGGGTCGAGAAATCGCGTCGGAGCTCCCCAACTCTCGTCCCACTCCGAGTTCAGATATAACAGGCAGCTCACGAAGCGNGAGAAATCGCGTCGGAGCTCCCCAACTCTCGTCCCACTCCGAGTTCAGATATAACAGGCAGCTCACGAAGCGCGGCTTTCCTTTGCTACGGTTGGGATATCTCCCAAAAACGTCGGCCCAAGGCGAGGGTGGCACCTGCATCGGATCAGCATCAATGTGGTAAGTGAACGTGTCCCCATGCGTGGGTGCATTTGCCGTGAGAGGCGACACGCACCCACCCAGCACTGCCTCGGGGAGCCGGGAAACGATGAAATCGGGGAAGAGGAGCTGCGTCATCCTCGATTCGAACTCGGCAATGGCAGGGTGGTCGTTGTAGCAGATGTTCATTGTTGCCTCGTCGGTCAGACCCCAGCATGGGCCGCCATCTTCGTCTGAGTTACTGCCCACGACATCCATCAGTCCGCCTCGCACCCACCGGTTTGGATTCGGACCGTTTTCGACGTCGTTCCATCCATCGTCACTACCATCCCGGTCCGGAAATCCCTTGACGACGTTGAGCAATCTTTCCCGCAACAAAGAGTCGTCCAGCAGATCGTCGAACGCGAGAACGGAGCTCGTGTCGAAGTGAGTTTGCCCCGGAGAGTCGATGCTTTCAATCATTGCCCCGTCAATCTCCACATGGAAAGAAGGGATGAATGCATTCTCGTACGAGGTTGGCGCATCCTCATATTGAGCCACTGCATCTCGCAGCCCATAGTCTGAAACCTCCTTTGCAATCGCATCGTCCACTGTCGTGGCGTCTCCATCAGATGTGAACGCCAGCAGTATCGGCTGGCCGCCCCCTCCATCTTGATACAGGACCTCGTCTATCCGCTGCGACGACTCCACCTTCAGCTGTGCAATGAGCTCGTTTTCTTCTACATCAAAACCTGGTGGCGCGCCATCAATCTCGATCAGCAGAGCGCGTCCCAGTGCACCCGGCGCACACTCGGGCCGCGACGGCGCGTCGTTGCTTTGCAATCCGCTCGCGTCGAAAGGGACGCCGTACTCTTCGCACACGGACGCAACTGCCTCCAACACCCCCGGAAGTTCACTTGGCGGTATCCCCGAAGACGCACGTGCACCGAGCCGGAGCTCGAGAGGTGATGGATGTGGTGATGGGTCGTCGTTGGTGACGGGCAGAGCAACGCAAAGAGGCTGGAATCGCCGCGGCGCGATCGCGGCTGGCGGAACGAAGGCGCCGCACGAGCGGGATGCCGCGGAGAGGAGGAGCAGCGGAAAGGGGCGCGCCGCTGTCACCATCATCGTGCCGGCCGCGTCGCCCTGCCCACTCGATCACCTACCTCTACCGTGCGTATGTTTGGATTGCTTTGCAGTCAACGAAATTGGGGGAGCTTATTGTGAGATAACCAAACGGAGTTATGATATGCGGTTTTTTGCACGCGACGCATCGGTGCAAATATTGTCGCGTAGAATGGGTGGCGTTACCAGATCCGACGTTGGGGATCCACAATAAGCTCCCCCAATTAAGAATGACCCATCGGTCATTCAACCAGGGGGGAATGTACATGAACTACTTACGTACGTAAATTTACCCCCTACGTACTTTTAGTTAGTAGGGGGTACTCTAGTTACGATTTTTCCTCCCCGGGTATCTTGAAATCGTCTGTCCTCTCCCCACAAATGCAACTTTCAGGCCTTCACTACTTGCAAACCAAAAGCTTTACAGACCCAAACACTGCATTAGACTCGCCTTGATGAGAGCTTTCCAACGATGTGTCGGTCGGGGGGTCTATCTGCTCTGAAAAAAATCATACTGCAAAGCAAGGCAAACGTACGGTAGGAATTCGTAGGATTTGTACCAGGCCTACGTAGAACGTTGGCCACACACAGTTGCAACTCGCTGTCAAGACCCACGCACGGTGCACTCCTTGCCTCGCATATCAACGACGTGGGTGAAGCGTGCCGGATAGACGGGGATTGCTTCAGCAGCAGTGAATAGTGAACTGACAGCGGGGGCGCAGCATTTCAATTGGAGCGAGGCGCAGAGGATACACCAAGCGAAGAGAGGTTCAGGTGGTGACACACAACTCAGGCTGATTCTGATTTGCAGGTTGCAGGGAAGCCAGCCACAACTTTCAATTGGTGTCGGCGCAGGCTCGTCGTATCTCACACCGCAATTTAGAGGGTTGCATCGGGTGGAGCCACCATTTCAATAGGAGGGCGAAGAGGGCGACACGACGCATACAATAGAGGGGGCAACTTTTGCAGCAAACACATCATACCAACCACACAGCAAGCATGCCTTCCAAGCAGAAGAAGAAGGCGCAGGAGCAGCAGTCCAAGAAGGCGCTGCAAAAGAAGAAGGAGAAGTTGCTCGAGGACAAGACCTTCGGATTGAAGAACAAGAACAAGAGTTCGAAGGTGCAGCAGTTCGTGAAGAGCCAGGAAAGGTCCATTTATAATGCCGGGACGGACGCCCAGACCCGGGCGGCCGAGCAGAAGAAGAAGCAGGAGAAGGTGGCCCGGAAGGCCCTCAAAAAGGCGAAGGAAGCCGAGCAGGCGGCGCTGTTCGGGGAGGCGCTCCTGGCCGTCTCGAAGAAAGGACCCAAGTTTGCCAAGAATGCGGGGAAGCAGGAGGCAAAGGGCCGCGACGCGGGGGACGACGACAAGAAGGGCGGGCAGAGCCGGGCGATGAAGCTCATGTACCAAATGGACGCGAAGGAAATGGAGGACCGGTTGAAGGAAGACCCCAACTACGTCCCCACGTTGGAAGACAAGGTGGAGGCCGAGCGACAGCAAAAGCTGAAGGAGCTCAAGGCGTCGGGGAAGAAGGGGACGCCGGTCACGGAGGCGACGTTCAAGGCGTGGCAGGACAAGAAGCGAAAACGGAAGGAGGCCGAGGCGAAGAAGCGGGTGGAGGCCGAGATGAAGAAGAAGAAGGGCGGGAAGGGATTGGGGGTGCTGAGCGGGAGGGAGTTGTACAATTACAAGAAGGACCTGTTTAAGGACCAGGACGGGGACGAGGAGGTTGTGGATGCCGCCAAGGGGGAAGAAAAGTCGTCGAAGGAGGGGGGGGTGGAAGCGGTGGCGGAGAAGGTGGAGAAGGACTTGTTTCTGGAAGGAGATGACGACGATCTAGACGACCTCGAAGACGATGACAATTGATGAGCGAAGGCTTTGGTAGGCAGTTAGCAACTTTTCTCTCGCTCTTGGGCGTGGATGGGAAGTCAACGACGGTGGGGGTGGCTCGGTAGGAAGAAGCAGCGGCAGCGTTGTTGGATTGCTTCGACTCAGAAGAAGGGCTCAAATTGCTCGCCTCGAATCCAGTAGGCAAGTCGATGGAGAGGACCTCGGGAACCGAGGGCGTGGTCGCCCGCTCCGCCGATTCTGCGTAGGGAGACCCGTTGTTCCGGAACTCGTATTGGGAGTAGGGATACCACTTCTCGTCGCTCAGAATGGTCACGGGAGGGGAGCGAGGGAGGTCCTCAAAGTATTGCTTCATCTTGGCCAGCTCCTTTTCGCTCCGATGGGAGTCAGCGGCGTCTTCCTCTTTATGCGACGCCTGTTCGGACAGTATCTCGCTCATGGGGACATCGAAGGGAAGCTCAGAGCAGATCTCGTCCGCATAGGAATCTGCGGTGGGCGTATCACTTGCAAAAACGTCATCGAACATCGAGCGGACGCTCTCATTCAGCACCACCTGTGTTGGTGCAGGTGCTGGGCTCTGGACGACTTCTTTTGGTGCACTTTCTGTGGTTGGTGCTTCCTCGGGAGTTTCCTCGAACTCATTGAAATCGCCAAAGTCCCCAAACTCGTCCTCAGCGTCATTCGCTTGCTTGGTCTGAGTTGTTGGGGCCTCAACGTTCGCTGGGGCCTCTTTCTCGACGGTTTCGGGAGCCTCCTCAAACGCATCAAAATCACCGAAGTCTCCAAACTCGTCGTCTGCCGGGCTTGCAACCGCCGCTGGGGTTTCACTTGGTGCTGCATCGCTTTCCGAAGGCGCACTCTCTGGCGACACTCCTTCAGGCGCTTCCTCAAACACGTTGAAGTCTCCAAAATCACCGAACTCGTCATCTTCTGCACCGGCAGCTGCAGAGGGTTGGGTCGCCGGCTCGCCCTTTGCAGCTGACAGCTCTGGTTCGTCACTTTCTCTGGATGCGCTACTATCGGGCGGAGCTTCCACGGTTGGCTCAACTGCAAAATCTCCGAATACATCTTCTGTGGAAGTTTCATCTTCTTTGGGCTCAGCCACTGGCACATCATCCTCAAAAGGGGCCGTCGCGGGTTGATCACTGGAGGTAGGTGGGTTGACTGTCAAGGCTTCCGTGACCACTTCTTCTGCTGCATCAAAACCGCCAAAGTCACCAAACTCGTCGTCATCTGCTGGGCTGGCATCATCCAAGAGCTGACTGGTTGGCGCATTGTCATCTTCCTTTGGCGAGCTGACTGGCAGAGCTTCCGTTGACGATTCTTCAACTTCGTTAAAGTCTCCGAACCCATTGTCAATCGCATCTTCTGGGGTCTGGCTTATTGGTGCCTCATCCTCGTTTCCGGCAGGCTTACTTTGTTCTGTCGTACTCTCGGGCGAGCCAACGGATGCAGTGTCTCCTGCAGTGAAGTCGCCAAAGCCAGAATCATCACCTTCACCAGCTGAATTGGAGGCTGGAAGCTCCTCTTCCACAGGCTCGGTCTCCGAAGACGCCTTGACTCGCTCTTCGGCAGAACCAAAAGCCTCGGATGGTTGTCTGTCCTCGGTTTGGTCTTTGTCTGCCGCCTCCTCTTCACCACTAGTAGCGGAGCCAAAGTCTCTAAATTTCTCGTCCTGTTTGATCGATACTGTTTCAGCAACATCAGCCGGCTCTGGTGCGGCTGCGGGGACGTCCTCTTTCTCTTCTGGCCCCGCTTCTGCAGTTGTTTCCACGGCATCCGTGTTACTAGCTGAGCTCTCAATGTCACTCTCTTGAGAGACATCAGTGCCAAGACCATCTGCGGGGATAGCGCTATCCTCGTCTCTATCTTCTGGCTCATCGGTAGGCAGTGGCACTTGGCCTTCCTCAGAAGCAACGTCACCAAAACCGCCGTCAGGAGCGTCAGCTTGCAAGGGCGCTTCGAATGTCGAGAATCCACCGAGGTCATCATCTGGTGCTGGCACTTGGTTCAAGTCTCCCTCAAGAGGAAGAGGGAGCGGTGTTGGCGTTTCCTCAGACGTCGAGAAGCCTCCAAAAGTATCATCCATGGGAATTTCAGGCTCTTTGGTCACGTCGCCGTTGGCAAGACCAACAGGTTCTGAATCATCCTGCGCCTCCTGTGCCCCAGGTTCAGCGAACGATCCAAAGTCCCCATCGACAACATTCGTGGTTTCGCCATCAGCATCCTCTGCATTCTCCTTGCATACAGTTTCCTGGGCAGCCTCCCCATTCTCTGGCTGGCCAAAAGTGGCATCGGGAGGTTTGCCTTCGTCTGCTGACGTGGTTGTTGACACGAAGTCCCCGGCGCCAACCATTCCATCCGATTCGAACCCCCCAAAATCATCTGCAGGGTTGTCTTCCGATTCCACGGGCGTGTCGCAATTAGATTCAACAGCGATCGACCCATCCTGTTCACCAACTATGTCGAGTGGTGCCACATCCTCGGTTGCGGCGGGCTCGACAACATTTGCAGAGTCGCCCTCAGTCTGCTCCTCTGCAGCACCGCTGGTGTCGCCACTTGTTGCATCCTTCGCACCCTCAGTCATTTCATGCACCTCGAGATTGGTCTCCCCGTCTCCACTCGATGCAAAGCCATCCAGGGATGGCAACGGTGCATCTTCGACACTTAGGGCATCAAACGCAGACAGTGGATCAGGAGAAACGCCATTGCCATCCTCTCCCATTGATTGTAGGGGGTCGTTGGCTGTGGTGTCATGCACCTCATTCGACACTTGTTCCAGCTCCGGTTGTGCGGTCACGGAATCCCCCGCAGTTAAGTTTGCGGGATCTTCTGGTGACTCGGAGTTGATGGGTGACATTCTAGCAGAATTATCATCGCCATTCTTCTCGGCCATACTGCCATCCTCCCCAGGGACGAGGGTCGCCTCAGCCACTGTGCTGGGGGCTTCGGCCTCCGTTGCTGACCCAAAGACGCCAAACTCACCCTCGTTTATAGCAGGTGCTCCCTGAGGTTCACTGATGGCATCGAATGCACTGAAGGGATCCTCCTCTGGTGAACTAATGTCCTCTCCCTGAGGCTGCACTGAAGTGGCCCCAGTGTTGAAGAGATCCCCAGCCGGCTGCACAGGCGGTTTGTCCTTATCTCCCTCTACAACAGCAGACACCGTATCCTCAACCGCGCCCCCACTCCCTTCCTCCGTCGACGTGACCCCATTGGCCTCGGCGAAGGCGTCGAAGAAGTCGTCGCCCTCGTCTGTGGAGGTCGCTGCGCCTGCGTCCTCCGAGGGGGCTCCCATGTTGGACGCGGCAGATTCATATTCAGACAAGCCGCTACTCTCGAAGGCGCTGAACTCGTCGTCCCCCGCCGACGATTCTGGGGGCGCCATCGCGGTCATCGTGGGATATGCGCGTGCGCTTATCACCGAGGCCACCGACCCCTTTGGTCACCGCGGTGAGGCCGGGGTGTTGCACTTTGCAGCGAGCAAAGCTGCAAAGCAAATCCGCCGTTGATGATCTTACTACAAATCCTAGCTCGAATGCTCTAGAAGCTAGAGAAGACAAAATAGCTCGAACCCAAACCCCCTTGGTGCGCTTTTCATTTTCAACGCCCACCGTTTCAATCAGCCTGTTCATTCTCCGCGGCTCCGCCTCCACATCTCGGCGCTTCATGAGCCGCGCGGGCCGACATGAGGATGCAGTCGCCGGCGTCGTCGGGATTGCTTCCCGCCAGCTACTCGCGGCGGCGGCGGACCCGGCCAAATGAGACACCCTCAGATGGGAGCACGTCTCAGGGCGTGGGCGTCGTCGCGTCCTACTACCACGATGCGCCCGGGGTGAGCGACAACCTCGGCCTCAGCCCCCGCCGCAGTCCCAACGGCGGCCGGAGGCCCTTATACACCCTCTCGTCGCGGGGTGACGACCGATCGTCCGACGATTCGGAGAACGACGAGAACGACCGGCGGAGGGGCAACCGCCCCCCGGACGCGTACGAGCGGGGGTACGAGGACGTGCTGGACAAGCCCCTGCCATTGTCGGACTTTCTGATAAATGATCAATGCTACGAGCGATATCAGTTAGAGGGGAAGCGGGCGTCGTACCGGGGATATCTGGGGGGCAAAAACGCGACAATCTCCAACGACAAGGGGTTCATGGACCCGGCGTTCCTGGCCAGAGTGTGCGCGGGCTGCAGCTTCGTGGGCATGCTCTTCTTGATCTGGGTGGCGATCATGATGGAAACCCAACCTTTGTACATCAAGGGGGTGTCGGCCAAACCCAACCTCGCAGACGACGGGTCGTATCGATTTCGGAAGGAGACGGCCAACGCGCTCAAGGCGGCGGCCGCCTACTTCTTGACGATGGTGTGCAGCCTCATCTACCTCCAAACGAAGGACATGAACCTGGAGTTGAACCCGGCGATGGGACGGATCTGCCACCTGCGGAGATTGTTGGTGTCGTCGTACTTTCGATATCGACGACGGCATTACGACGCCATCCCCGACGGGTCGCTCCCGATGCACAGCAACGGCGGGGGCGATCGGCTGCTCAAGAGCCGGAGGAGACGAAAGCGCCGCTCCCGCCGAGAGGGCGGGGGAGAGGGAGGCGGCGCGATCGAGGGAATGCTGGGGAGGATAAAAAGCTGGGGGATTGGCGGGGGATCGCGTTCGAGAAAGAAGGACAGATGATCTCGCATTCTTGTCAGAGAGTATAATCATGCCGATTTCCCGAGAAAGTCGAGCACAATTTGGGGGCTTTCCTCCACCAGTTGGAGAAGCGGACCGAAGAGGATAGGATCTTCTTCCTCCTTCCCCTCCCCATCGCTTTCATTTGTGTCTCTTTCATCAGAACGGTTAGTTGCAAATCTGCAGAGATCCTCCCAACTGTAAGAGTTCCATCCCTCGCATTTGTGGGGTTCCAGGTTCTGCGGCCGCGTATCGGGACACACGCACTCCGACATCATGAAGATGGTCACGTAATGCTTTCCCTGCTCTTGCATCATATCGTTCGTCACGTGTCCAAAGCGCACGTTGGTGAGGTTCAGCCCGGTTTCTTCCAACGTCTCTCGTATGGCGCATTCCTCCCACGTTTCATACATTTCGAGGTGCCCTCCGGGGAGAGCGAGCGTCCCGTGCCCGTGCGAGTTTCGTCGCAGCCCGGCAAATACCTGAGAGTCAAATATTGCGTGTGAAAGGAGTAGGTGTGCACCATAGATGATCGCACCAAACAAAAGCGCACCTTGTTGGGATTTCTCGCATCACGAATTAGGACACCCACGCCAACACGAACGACGTGAACTGCCCCCACCGTCATCCTTATCCTCGACGTCGCGGCCGACGATGGGGTCGTCTCCCGGAACTTGCTTTTGCTTTGTGTGAGTTTATTGTAGTTTGTTTAGTTTGCACATCGGCCGAGTTAGCTACCTGACGGCCAATAGGTACGTACTTCGGCTACGTACAGGCAACTGCTTCCTGCCTCCCTTTATTTGCTTGCAAGGCTCCCCTCCGCCGCGCTTGGCCAGGCAGCGCCTGCAGGGACACTCCTCTCCTCGTGCGGCGCTTGCGTTGGCGTCAATAACATCGCGATAGTTTGTCGTTGATTGCTCGCCATGTCGACGCGCATCCCTCAAGACAGAGGACCTGCCACTCCTCGCAGAGGTGCACCGTTGCTCGGCCGTTTCCTGAGGCTGTCCGCGAAAAAGGGGAATGCGGATGGCACGCACAATGGGGTTGACAGCCGAAAAAATGGAGATGGCGCAGGCTCGTCGCCCCGCAGGCCTATAGATCGGTTGGATAGAATGAGCGGGTCCCTCAACGACGGGGACTCCTTTGCAGAAGAAACAGCCTACAGCAGGACGTCGAGCATCGGCGAGGAGGGGTCCGCGTACGATGTATGCCACACGATCGATGACTCGATGTGCGGCCTCCACACATGCATCGATGGCAACGAAAGGGTCAAGATCAAGGCGCTGCGCGAGGTGTCCTTCGACCACGATTGGCTGCTGGACGGCACCGACTCCGAGGGAGAAGAGGGAGACTTGCCGAACGCCAAAATCCGGCGGAGACGCACGTTTGGGGACGATGCTCTCGATCAAATGTTGGGGATGCTGGAGATTGAAAACGCATCGTACGCCACGTCGGCAAGCAGCTGTGGCAGCTACTTGGATGGAGGCAGCAACCCAAGTAGCAACTCCCCCGGAGCAGGAACGCATCAGATGGATGAGGATGAAGGAGTGATCGAGTTCGCCGACTTTTCGCACTTTGACGCCGCAACAGGTGCTATCGGGGATGGAGATGACGGCGAGAGCAACAAGGTTGCTACTTCGGGTGACGATGTCTTCGCAACGGAGGGCAATTTGCAGCATGACGTTCTCTACGAGTACGAACGAACTGAACCGGGCGAAGAGAAGCCACAATCTACGCCTCATCGGGCAGGGAGGACCAACAGTATCGAGGAAGACGCAGCTATTGAGGAGGGCATCAAACAAGCAGCAACACTGGAGTCTGCTTCATCGTACGAGCCCCCCTCATCCATTCAGTGCCTCGTTTCTGATCTGGACGCAGAGCTTGATGTCACCATAAAGACGTGCCTCGACGTGTCAGCTCAAAAGTCAGTCACCGAAAGCTCGTGCTCATCGTTAGATGATGATTGCACAAACGTTCAGGATGACATGGAAGAAGAGAACAAGTCTTTGCTGGTTCAACTGCAAAGCAAAAGGAAGCAATCGTTGCTCATGTCATCGACACTGTTCGAGGGGCTCCCTCTTCCATTGCCTTCGGCGTCATCGGACGATCCTCTGGCGTCTCTGACGCGTCGGATTCAGACACATCACGTGGCATCAACAGCTAAGGAGAATGCGAACACATTTGATGCAGCGCAGTTGGAAGACGAGTTGCTGGAGGAAACATTGGCAGACGTTATCCACAATGGATATTTCGTGAGTGGAGGCGAATACAGCGACAGCGATCACTTCGATTCGGTCGTCATGGAAGAAGTCTTAAACGTTCCATGGCCGTTTCATATCATCGATGTAAAGGAGTCTTTCTTGGGGGACGATCCAGCCGATTCGGAAGACGATTCCGACGAGAGCATCGATCACCTCAATTTTGACAGCTACGTATCCAACCGCCTATCCGAACTAGACTTGGCCACGGGCGAAATCATGAAGTGCATCCTGTCCCGGGTGAGCCAGAAAGCTGACGCAATCCAGAATGGGATCGAAGGCGTCTACGCGGCCGAATTGGACGTATCCACCGCCCTCCTGATGGCCCAGACAAGCCGGGAGGCTTTAGTCCATGCAAAGAATGGTTACGATGTTCCGGGCGGCAAGCACAACGTCATCTCGGGTGCCCTTGATGTCGTGCGCTTCGCCGATTGCAAAGATAGGTTGCGCTACTTGCTCCAGACCATCGATCGAATATCGGCCATCCGCGATCAGGAAGCAAATTGGTGGAACGATGTATCTGCGAAAACCATCCACCCAGAGAGGTTCCATACGCTGGTCGACGAGGCAAGAAGCTTGATGGCTTTGGTCAGTGGCGAGGAAGTGCTCAACCACACCTCCAGCCTGAGACCAATGCGCGACCGAATGATGCACTTGCCAGACGCGTTGCTGAGGCGCATCGAGGAATCACTGGCAGATCATTTCAGGAGGATGGTCACGTCTGGAGAGAAATGCCCCAGCAGATTTGACGGACACTGCCTCGAGTACGAGACCCTCCTCCAATCCTGGCTTTCGTGTTGCCGGCTGAAAGCAAACAATGAGCAATCTCTGGACACAATGGCATCTGAGTGGTCCTCTTGCCTGCTGAAAATATACTCTTTTGAGGCCGGCCGGGCCTTTGCCTGCGCCATGGTCGAACACGAAAAGTCGGACGACGGCGACGACCGAACTCTTGCTGGCATTCAGACCCAACTCAGTCAAATGAAGTTCGAGTCGACTGATGAAGAGGAGCTTAAATCGTTGTCCAACAAGCTGCTCGTGATGCGTCTTGGTGGAGGACACGACAGTAGTGCGCTCGCTTCCACGTTCTTCCATCTTTGTTCGCGGCTTGTCGAGTTGATGAATCTGTACACCGTGTCGCTTCAGTGGCACCAGGCAATCATTGGCAAGCATAATCCGGCTGGCGATGATCCAGCGCCAAACGCAGAGGACATCGTTGATCAATCTGAATGTGAACCGAACCAATCGAAATCGGATCACCACGCATCAGTTTCATCCATGTCTTCAGATAGGCAATCTGTTTCAACCAGCGACGAAGCGTCGATCGACCGGGCACCGGAGGACGAGGTGGTCGCGACGTCAGTACCAGAGCACCTCGAAATCGAAACACATCATTTGCCTTCAAGATTNGGAGGACGAGGTGGTCGCGACGTCAGTACCAGAGCACCTCGAAATCGAAACACATCATTTGCCTTCAAGATTGGTCCAACTCAAAGCAATGGAGACAAGTATGCTGCACATCCGCCATTCCCTCTGGAAGAAGTGCGAAGCATCCCTGATCAACATCGTTGAGTTCTACAATTCGCAAGGGGACGGTCTGGGGGTCCAGTCAGCCGACAGCACAGATTTTGCGACAGGGAACTTGCGTTTGACGTACCATGTGCTGCTGCAGCTCGCCGACTTTTCGTGTTACTTCCTGGGTGAAGAGCGAGAAGAAGATGAGCTCAGCTCGCTGAAGAACGAGCTTTCCAAGCTTTATCACTCACACATTCGCTCTGTGTTTGTCGAGGCCATGAAAACGACTGGGACTTTGTTGCGGCACGAGCCCTGGCAGCTGGCGCCGCTGGAATTGAAGGGAGGTGCCTTCAAAGGCAACATGAACGGAACACCGTGCAGAGGATGCAGAGGTCCCGGCCAAAGCTGTGCTCAGTGCAACGCGTCCACAATGCAAGCGGTGTATGAGGTGGGTTGTTTGGCTACAGGATTTCTTTGTTGTTGAGATGCTCCTAACCACGCTCCTCTCACCCACTACACACCTCTAGGCCGTCGGAGATCTTTTTTTGAGCTCAGCGGGTGGCCAACGCAAGGTTGAGCGCCAGACTCTCATAACAGCGAGATCCCAGGACCGCGGCTTTGCGTATTGCACCTCGTTTGCGCAATACCTGGAAGCCACGAAGCCCAACGATCCCGCTTCACCATCAGATGCTGATCCTTCGACATCCCAACGACTCAAGGGTTGCTTTGGCATGTCTTCAACTGCCTTTTCGTCGACCATCCAGCAGTTTGTGGAGATGAATCCGTGCGGGGAGCGATCGTTTCCTATTCTCACGCAGAGCTCGGCCAATGGCCTCGTCAAATGGACCGCGAGGCTCCTGGCGATCGGAGGAGCGTTGCCCTTGGTTAGCGATGATGCGTCTGCGGCCGTGATCAAACTCTTTGATCTCTATATCCTCACAGTGTTCCGGCTCTGTGCCGCCAGCAAGGCGAACGAAGATGTATTGATTGGCTTCGGCAGAGGCACAAACGCTCGATCGGCGTCGTCGGCTACACTTTCTTTGACAATGGGGGCTGATGCCTTGGCGCCACTTCCCCGAGAAGCGAAAAGCTTTGCGTCGACGCAGGACTTCGTCAACAGCAGCCGCAAGAGACTGGAGAACATGGTGAATCTGGACAAGTTCCAATCGTTGGACGATGAAATCAGCCCAGCTTCGCCTCGGTCAGATGATGCGGCGTCTAACGCCGCGAAGCGACTCGAGAAGGAGGCGGCAGCAGCGTGCAGCTGTCTGTTCTCTGCCATTCTCGTCGATGTTGCTAGTAAGATATTCAGAGATGGGCAAGATGCCAAAGTGCAACAGCAGCCATTATGGGATGACTTGCGAGATCTTGCGTCTTCAATTGAGAAAGAAGAAGTCACCACCGACAGGAAGAGCGAGTCTTTAGTGGAATATGCACAGCATGCTGTCTCGGCCATGCCATTGTTGGTGACGCAAGCAACTCGGTTCGCTACTGCCAATGCGCTGTCAGGGAAGGAGATGATCTTTCAGATCATTTGTGCTGGCCGGGTCTGGGAAGACAACATTATGCAGGAGCAATCCAATGCTTACGTCGACGACCTATGTGAAAGATTCTCCGGCATCTGGGGTTATATGTCGTCGTCGATGAGGCTGCCTCAGCTGACGCTGCACTTTGCTTGGGATCAGCTTGTGCGGTCATCTTTCCTGCTGCTACTGGAGGGCTTTTCCAAAGTCACGAAATGTTCTACGGAGGGCCGGTCGTTGATGAGCATGGACTTGGCAACTCTATCGCACGGACTGGTTCCGGAATCGGTGCAGGCAGAAATCGAGGACGAGTATCCAAAGATCAGCCCTCCTCCACAAGCGTGCCGGGAAGAGATGATGCGATGCGTCGATACTTGGGTGAAGGTATTCTACTTTCCGGATGAGGACACCGTCAACTGGATCCGAGACAACGCCGGAGACTACCACTTCGACCACAGCCTTTCGTTGGTCACTTCCACACCGGCAACCTCGAAACAAGAGAAGAAGCTGATGGCGGACAACAAGAAGGTGGTAGCCGACATTTACGACGCGTTTGGATAAATGGGTCCTGCGATGACTCCCTCGCTATTAATCGAACGAAGGAGGATTCTTGGCAGTGGCTCTCCGAATAGACTCCACGATTTGCGCCCTTCCTTCGCCAGTATTCCACTCTTTCCCAAAGGCCACCATGCCGTTCAAATTGGAGTAAGGCTTCACCTGAGCGGCGTCAAACACCCTCTGATTGAGTTCCTGTGTGGAAGCCGATGCCCGGCAGTTATATTTTGTCAGGTTCGCACTTCCGGGGACAAAATCAAGATTGAACTCGCTGCTCAGATATGTGTAGCATGCATTGCTGTCCATTGCGTCATCCGCTTCGAGAAAAGGAGTCATTTTCATCAGCGCGCCTCCAAAGCTCTCCAGGCACGCTTCCGCTGCACACGAATCCCAACGCGAGACGCCGCGATCTTGGATGTACAATAGACTTCTGTCGATACTATCGCGAGTCACGCTGCTTTCCAGCAGCATCATCATTTTGTTTCCGGCTCCACCCGCCTTGACTCTCTCGCATTGCAGCTCCTCCATGAGCGATTCCACAAAGGGAGAGATGGCCCCGTTCGTTGTGAGCAAGCCCCATTTGTCCTCCCTTGCATCTGAAGTGCCCTCGCCAAAGTCGCAAGCTGCGTAACTCTCGGCCCTCGCTCCAGCCACCCACGTTGGATTTGGCTGCGAGAGCGGGCGGTATACCACTCCCGCAACTGCCTTGCCGTGCTCGTCTGCAAATCCGATGCACACGGAGCATTGCTCGCCGTTTCCCGACGCGAACTCTCTGGTGCCATCGATTGGGTCTATAAACACTGTCAAGCGATTGTATTCGTTGGTTTTGGAGGATAGATGCTCCGTGGCGAGAGACTCCACATCTGCTCGCGCTGTGTCTAGCAAAGGCCGCAGCTCGTCTGGCACATTCAATCCTTGCACTCGATACCACCCTCCGCCAGACGCATCTGCTTGGTCGTCATCTTCTTCCTCTCCCACGATGTCGCGGAAGGCGATGTTCGAATATAACGCCTCTGTCAGCAAACGTTGCACTAGTCCATCTGCAATTGTAAACGCGGAATTGTCCCTCTTCTCCATTTTCATGCCACTGCTGGTGGATGATTGCAAAGACGAGTAGATGGCAGAGACGAGCGGGTTCATGAGTTGGCAGGCGCGGAGAGAGACTGTGCACAGCCTCTCGAGGGAACCCGGCGCCCCGGTCAGCCCGGCCCATTCATTGATTGCTTCCCCCTCCATAGCGTATAGCGACGTTTGTATTGATCTCCGCGTGGGCGGCAGTAGGGCGCGGCTTCCGCGTGGTGCATGTGTGTGCGGGTGCAGAGAAGATGCACTGAATCGTCTCCAGCTATTGCTATTGAGAGTTAAGGCGGCCGAGCGGGCAGCAAGCGTGGCAATTGCAATGAGCCTCATGGGTAGGCGTTGCCCAAACGCCTTCACCTTGATGGCGTGCCTGCAGTCGTCTCGGCCACGACACCGCGGACCGCGGTGAGCGCGCGCTCGACTCGTAGACTCTCTCCTCCACCTCGATGAAGGATAGATAAGTGGCAACTTTTGCGTACGTCAGCAGCCATTTATCCCGCGCCACGCGTCTCGCCCTGCCCGCTGACTCGTCGATCCCACTCGTTGCTCGTTAGAGCGCACGCTGAGGTCTGAGGTGGACCTTCCACCTCTGACGCCATGGCGCACGACCACCGCTGACTCCCTATCCCACCTCCGCCGCCCAGCACCACGATGTTGTCGATACGAGCACATCTCATGCTCATAATTTTCGCTTTGCAACTCCCGTCATTGCACTCCTTCTTCCCTCCCGCAGCGATCCCCTTCGTCGCATCTGCCTCCACCATGATCACCAACATCGATACTCGCAACGCCACCCCCTCCGTCACGTCGGCGTCGGACCAGTCGTCCCTCACCGACTCCGACATGTCGGTCTGCTCCAGCAGTAACGCGACGAACTACGAGGCGCTGGTCATCGAGCCGCACGCGGGATACAAGAAAATTCTCGTCACCGGAGGCGCAGGCTTCGTCGGATCGTCCGTCGCCGAGGCGCTGCTCGCTCGCGGAGACGACGTGGTCATTGTCGATGAGATGAACGACTATTACGATGTGAGCGTGAAGGAGAACAACCTGCGGCGACTCCAGGAGCTGTATCCTGAGGAGAACCGACTGGCCATCTACCGGGGCGACATTTGCGACGAGAAGCTGATGCGCGCGCTGTTCGAGAAGGAGCGACCGGAGTGGGTGTGCCACATGGCGGCGAGGGCGGGAGTCCGGCCGTCCATCCAAGATCCGTACGTCTATATCCACTCGAACATTCGCGGTACTACCCTGTTGATGGAGATGAGCCACCGGTACGGAGTGAAGAACTTTGTGTTCGCCTCCTCGAGCAGCGTCTACGGCGGATCCAAGTCGACGTACTTCAGCGAAGAGGAGAACGTCGATAATCCAGTGTCTCCCTACGCAGCGACGAAAAAGGCGTGTGAGCTGTTGGCCCACACTTATCACCACCTCTACAACCTTCCGGTCTCCGGACTACGCTTCTTCACTGTCTACGGACCTCGCGGTCGACCCGACATGGCTCCCTACAAGTTCATTGATCGCATCAGCAGAGGTGAAGAGATGCAAAAGTTCGGCGACGGGTCTAGTAGCCGGGACTACACCTACATCTCAGACATTGTGGACGGAGTTCTTCGCAGCATTGATCGGCCCTATCCGTACATGGTCTTCAACCTTGGCAAGGGAGACGGAACCTCCCTGAACGAGTTCATTTCCATCGTGGAGAAGCACACTGGAAAGAAGGCGGTGATCAAACAGCTGCCGGACCAACCCGGCGATGTCCCATACACCTGCGCCAGCGTAGAGAAGGCGAGGTTGTTGCTTGGGTATGAGGCGACAGTTCCGTTCGACGAGGGCATCCGGCGAACAGTCCAGTGGTACAAAGCATCGCAAGGAAATGCTGCCGCTGCCAAGGATAGTGCCAAGACCTCGCGGGTGGACGTGTTGCCGCAGAGTGCCGCGATACTGTCAAAGTGATCTTGCGAAAGATAAACTAGGATGCACAGATGAAAAGAACTCCGTCTTATCATGACTGCATTCTTATGATGACCCTTCACGCCAGTGGAGCTGTGATTCGAGCTGACACCAATTCAAGGAATTGTTCGTCCGACACCGCGTTCATCCAAGGGTCCATTTCGGCTTCGTTTTGATGGGTAGGGTGCACGTTGTCTGACCACTTAGGCAAAAGTAGAGACACTGCCGTATTACCGTGGATGCAAGTTCTCAGGCCTTGAGAGAGCAGCGGCGGATCTTCTCCAAGAAATCGTTTGCATCTTCTCAACACCTCCAACGAGCTATGCATAACAAAGGTGTCCCGTCTGCAGTTCTCCTCTGAGGCACGGCCAATACTGGCGACAATTTGCTCAATCATACTGGACTGAGTCTCTTCTTCCTTTGGGACGACCAACAGCAACGAGGAATCATCGTCTTTTTTGTTCTCCTCGTCCTCCAGCCAACGCTGCACATTTTCCGACGTTGTGACGTGCACCTTCAAAGCCAAATCAGTTACTCCGTCAGAACTCTTGATGCACACTGCGTTCCTCGTTTCTCCTCCATACGAAATATCCACATCGGATGTAACCTCCACGTCGCACCCAAGCAAAGAGAGGGAATTCAGAGCCAGAGGAATCTGCACATCGTGGCCTAACAGCAGCACCACGCCCTGTCGTAAATGCATACTATCGCCATTGCTTCGTGAGTAGTCGAAGAGAATATCGTGGGTCAGAAATTGCCACGTTGGAAGAAGCTTGCGTTGTACTTCCTTCTGCCCAGCCACCGAGTAAAGCTCTCGCAACTGGTGCCGTATTTTGGGCAGTGGATCTTGCCTCTTCAGTGTTCCCTCTGAACTCTCCTCCATCGCCGGGTATTTCATGCGCGTGACGTCCCGCAATTCGCTCCAATTGGCAAAAATCTCTCCGACGGTAAGTGGTCGGCTACCAACATTCGAGCCGTCCCCTCTCCTTTCCGTCGATGGATGATAAATCCCTCCGTATTTGCCCCCTCGGCCATTGGAGCGCCCTCCGTCCAACAATTGCTCCTCTAGCAACAGCCGTGCCAACAATACTACATCGCTCCCCAACATTGCATTGGGATCGTCTCCTTGTTGCGTGACTGATGAAAGTGCACTGAGCTTCTGCACCAACCACTCGTATGCGTCTCCATCGCTTTTTGCATCGCAATCTAGAGCCAAATTGTCAGGGTTCATGCCCAAGGCCTCCATTGTCGAGGCGAGGGAAGGCCACACGGTCAGAGCGACACGAACTGCCATCCATGATTTCGATCTGCAGGTAGACGCGAGGGTCCCATCCAACGACAAGACGAATATGTCGTCATCTGTTGATAGGAACAGCGGAGATGATGCATGCGGGGCTCCCGCGATGGGTTTTATTCTTCTGGTTCGTTCAGAGGGAGACTGCAATGCATGGGGGTGCACCGTCCGCTGGCGGCGTGCGTTTGCTACGAAAGCAATCTGGTTATTGATTGCAAATGAGAGAGCAGCCGAGGCGAAAGCGCACCAGGACCACAGAGCCTGCCCAGAAGACACCATTGTTGCCCCGGCTGCCAGCTGCGGTGGCGGAGGCGGCGAGCAAGGGCAAGCGTTTGAGGTTGATTGTGTGTGTGATTGTCGTTCTTTTCTTTTCCGCTTGGCTGGATTCGCCTTCAACTTGCTGGGCTAACCCTAACCCTAACCCTAACCCTAACCCTAACCCTAACCCTACCTAACCTCCCATAACTGCCTCAGATCACTCACGGGGGAGCAACAGCAACCGACAAGCCGCACTCTTCAGTTCATTGATGGCGATGGGCAGCCCTCCATCGTCGTCGCTAGCGGACGAGCACCCGTCCATGGTCCTCTACACCGCGAGGCTCGAGTCCGAGGAGCGGTTGAAGTTCCATCCGCATTTAGTGGAGAGGGCGCCCAACAGGGAGATCGACGACGTGCGCCGCGAGGAGGAGGAGGAGGAGGCAGGAGACCTAGGCGAGAATGATGGCAGCGGCTCCACGTGCAGTAGCAGCGCATCTCTGAGGCATCGCGGCCTGAAGGAGTTCTCGCTGGGTCTCCTCTCGGAATCATTAACACTAGCCGTCGACTTCGGCACGCTGACGACGCTGGATGTCTCCAACAACGAGCTGTCCTCGCTCCCCGGCCTCGCCTCCCTTGCCAACCTCGAGGTGTTGTGCATGAAGCGCAACTGGTTCAACGCCCTCCCGGACGACATCGGCAAGCTCCTCAAATTGAGAGTACTGGACTGCTCTCGCAACTTTCTCAAGCCCAAGGAGGACTCGTTGCACTTCTCCCAGCTCAAATTGCTCAAGGACCTTCGGGTGTTGGACGTGTCGCTCAACCAAAAGTGCAGAACTGCAGAGCACCGCGCGTTCATCCAATCCAGCCTCCTGCCGTTGGAGTTGGTGGAGGTAAGAGTGACCGTGTGGCAGGAGGCAACCAACGCCGGCCACAACTGCATCGGCAAATCGGCGGCAGTGCGCGATGCCTCACTTTTGAGATCGCAATTGGAGCCGTGGGGCACCGTGAACCTGAGGAGGAGGCTGGTGCGGGATTTCGGGGAGGAACCTACTGATCCAGCGGTGGTGGATCGCGCCGGGGTCATGGAGAGGCTGTTACTGTGCTACAGGGACGAGGGGATGCTGCGGTTACCCAACTGTGCCAATGGCACTCCTGAACTTGACAATCTAAACATGGGCATCGGCACGAGACGAACGGTTGAGATAGATGGCGCTCCGGTACGGACGGATCTTCTGGATGAGCTTCTGGAGGAACTGAGAAGCTGGAGAGGCGACAGGAAGAGGGGCGGGTGCAGCAGGAACAGGGAGCGGCCGAGCATCAACGCCGAGTGCTACCTGATACTGTGTGCGCCCAATTTCCATGAAATGGACCGGAGAACAAAACACGAAGGCGATGAACATGGAAAAGAAAAAGGTGAAAGCTCGAGGCGGGACAAGCGCCGGGCCAAAAAAATGGAGGGCAATACACACCTGTGGGAGCTCGCCCTCGCGGCCATGAGAGAAACGGACCCCGACTTCGCGAAACGCTGCTCAGAAATAGCAGTCACCTACGGCTTCTCCGGAAGCCCTCACATCGACCGCCAGAACAGCGGCCCTTTCTACGGCCTGTCCCTCGGAGACTTTGCAGAAGGTACGGGAGGCATCATGGTGGAATGCAGCGCGCGGGTGCTGGCGAGGGTGAACACCAAAAATAGGCTGGGGAAGGTGGACGGACGGCATCCCCACTGGGTCGATCAGTACGACAAGGAGGAGGAGAGGTTCTCGCTTATTTACTACGATACACTGAGCGCGTATCAGCAGCCGGGCCCGGCGATCTTCACGACCGGCACATGAGTGCATGATGAATTAGATTCCCGTGGATGAATCTACTTACAAGCAGGTCCCCCAGAGACAGTTGCAGTAGTTGCATAATGGGTACTCATAGCTATCACGACAAAATGCGCAGAATCTCCTTGGCCACCGCCTTGGCCATGTCCCCGTGCCCGCTTGCCGCTCGTTCCACCATCGATCCGATGCCCCTCTCTTTGGCAATCCTCTGCACCTCGGCGCCGCACCCGCCCGGAATGAGCAATGCCGTCCCGAGCGCCACCAACGCGCGCACGATTGGTTCCGCCTCGTACATCCCACATCCGACAATGCTGCCGACCACGTCCAGTATGCGCACCGCCGAAGAGGACGACGCGAAGGAAGAAGAATGCATGTACGAGCTGGCATTGAGCACGGCCGTCGCCACCGACAGGCGGACGTTCTTGTTGCCCGACGGCGCACAGGCCTCGGCGCACTCCAGGATCCGGTCCATCAAACTTCCCGCAGCCCCGGCAGAGCCGCTTCCTCCCTTGAAGGAATTGGCGACGAGCCGCATCGTCAGCATGGGCACCGCCACCTCTCCCGCGGGGTCGGCCAGCCCGGAACACGCGTCCAACGCCCCACGCAGGACCTCCTCCCAATACCCCCTTCGCTTGGAGCTGGCCGCGTCGGGGTGCAGCACCGCCATCCGCGCGAGGTCCAACGCCGGGAACGAACGCTTGGCATCCCACTGCGTCACCATCTTGTGAATCACGGCCAGCTCCGCGTCCGATACAGTCGAGGAGTGGTACCGATTCGTGACCGAGAGGGTGGCCGTCAGGGCGTCCAGGACGTCGCCTGCCTCGTTCGGCGAGAGGGCGTTCGCAGAAGTGGCGTCGTTGAACTCTCGCACTTTGCCCGCGACCTTGGCCAATCCCTTCGCGTCCACGCCCGCGTCGAAGGTTTTGTACCCCTTCATCGGCAGGTGTTCGTACGTCGGAGCAACCTCCATTGGCGCGGGTGCGGGAGCTGAGTAGCCCGCCGCGCCTGCGCCTCCTCCGCTCGCGCCTCCTCCTGCCGCCCCGCCCACGCCCAACGTCGGCGCCGACTGCCCCGCCCGCTGCTGAATGTAATCGGCAATCTGCGCCAAGTAATTCTGGTCCAGCATGTGCTCGTCGATGAACGCCTGCGCCGTCACGAACGGGTTCTCCCCGTTATTGTACCCAATCTGCAGCGTTTGCACCCCGCCCCCCGGGACGTCAATCTCGATGGGCAACACGTGGTCGTACCGCTGCCCGTTCAATGTGCCCGCATTGGCGTTCGTCCCCGTCACCTCCCCCACCTCGATCCACGTCCCGGACGCGGCGCTCCACTGCGCGGCGATGGCCTTGCCGTCCTTGTTGAAGACCTGGACGTCCCCCTCGGACCGGCCGCGGTGGAGGGCGTGCAGTTCCCACTTGGGATACTGGGCTATTTCGTCCGCAGAAGGTCCGGTCGATCGCGCGGCCTGCGCTTCCTGCACGGCCTTGGCGAACGCCTCGGCGACCGATGCCGGGGCTGTTTTCGACGCGGACCGGGTGAAGATCCGGAGGTGGCCGTCGTGGCACGCCGTGACAAAGTCCGACGAATTGGGGAGCGGCGCCACCGTCCACACGCAGCCGGGGTGGGCGATCACCTGCGCCTCCCGATTGGCCCCGTTGGACGACACGTCCCACACCACGACGCTGCCATCCTCGGCGCCCGCAATGACGGCCTTGGCCTTCCAGTCTCCCACCACGCACACGGAGAGGAGGATGGGGCGATCTCCCCCCGGGTAGGCCAGGGTGGTGGCGCACTTGCCATCCTCGGCCGAGCGTATTTTCACGGTGCCGTCGTTGGAGCACGTGTAAATCGAGTGGGTGTCGGCGTCGTACGCCACGTCCCGCATCGGCCCCGAATGGTCGTCGGCCACCCGGCTGACCAGCTCGGATTTGACTGCGCTCCCGTCTGCGGAGGGGGCGAGGCGCCAAATCCGCACCGTATGGCCCTTGATGGCGTTCCCCTCGGCCACCCCCGCGCTCACCGTCACCACCCTTCTAACATTTCCCGACTCCGCCGGCAATCCCGCCACGCTGACCGTATTCTCGTGGCCCTCCAGCACACCCAGACAAGCGTACGAGTTGTCGCCAATGGTCCACAGCCGGGCGGTCCCGTCCCAGCTCCCGCTGACCAACCACGGACTTCCCTCCGTGCCCTCGACCCAGCTTAAACTGGTCACGGCATTGGAATGTCCCTCCAAAACAAACTTCAGCTCGTGCGACGCGGCGTCCATCACTCTGATGTTCCCGTCCTTGCACCCCGTGGCGTAAATCGCCGGCAATGCCGCGGCAGCTTTGCACGACGAGGAGGACAAGAGGGCCGTGATCTGGTGGGGGTGCCGCGTGTTCGCGCCCCCGGGCTGGATGTCGAGCATGGCCTCGTCCCCACCGTTGTCTCCGCTATTTTCTCCCCCATTGGCGCCGTTGTTGGCTGTGGATTTGGCATCCGAGGGGAGGAGGATGTGGCTCACCACGCCCCCCTGCGAGCCCGACAGCAGTTCGAGCGACGCCCCGTCGTTGGAGGAGGAGGCGGCGACGCACCGGACGGGCTCGCCGTCGGTGAGGTACTGCGCCGAGAGCGCGTAGGCGGGGAGGAGGTCTTCGTCCGGGGAGGCCGCCATGTTGGTCGGTGTGGGAGTGCGCCGTTTGGATTGGAGAGCGCTTCGAGATCTTTCGAGCGCCACAGAGCTCTCCTTTCATTCTCTGAGTTGTTTATGGACACTCATACCGTATGTTTGGAATGAACGCCCCAAGAATTTTTTAGAACCCGACTTCGGTGGCCATGCCGCATATCGTTGGAAAGCTAGTGTAAAGACGAGTTGAATGAGACCTTATTCGGCACAATTGGACAAAGTGTCGCCGAGCATTCGAGGCCACAAAGTGAGCATCAAAGTCCTTCGGGAGGCAGGATCCCAGCGGGGGAAAGGGGTGAACTTAACTAGCGTATACCCCGTACGTACCTATGTACTGGTTCCTACGTAGGGGTATAACTAGATAAGTTTTCTGGACCGGTGGGGGGTCTTGACCTTATATTTTTTATGCCAGTTCTGAGACAAGACACTAATTGGGGGCATTTTATGCTCGGCCCCAAAGCATAGCTCGGCTATGAAACTATTTCCAGCACTAGCCAACGAGCTAAATTAGTGCTGGAAATTGGAATGAATGGCAAACTCCTTAGAGCGGCTGAGCAATAAATCCCCCCAATTTGAGGTTGGGCGTTTCATTCCAAATATACGGTATGAGTACAAAGCAAAGAAGTAGGTAAGTAAAAAGAATATCCAGCAGCTGCGCTGCCACGCAGACACAGCCGTCATAACAAAAAATATGAAGGATTGGTAACTAAATTTGATAGTAATTGGTCATTTTCAAGCTCTAATCTTAGAAGGAGGAAGGATCGTAGAGATTGTAAATAGGAATTACTATGTCGTTTTCGGCGATTTATCGCTAAAAAATCAATTTCTGGTAGGAATTCGTAAGGAATTAGTATTTTATTTGGCGCTAGCTTTCCCGCCTTTTAATTCCTTCTGAATGTACCCAAGAGACTCATCCGTACCGGCTGTGTCTGAATGAGAGGTTTAGCTGCCGCGCCACTCCCAGCGAGTCGAGTCGGTGAACGAGGTGCCGGTGAAGATGAAGATGAGGTGATGTCGTTGCGCCTCCTCCCGGCCGCCTACCAAGGCGGCATTCCTCTCAGCCTCCTCTCGTGGAACGTTTCTCTGGCGCGGCCGTCCTTTTCGGCATCCAACGCCGCCCAACGAGCGCTCGACGCGCCCCAATTGATCCGCGACGCGTGCCTGCACAGTGCACCCGACGTCCTCGCCTTGCAGGAGTGTCCTGCACCACAATTTGGGCTCGCAGAGTTTGCGTCCGCGGGATATGCCTCGACGGGCAGCCGTCCATCGCACTGTGGGTATTGCAATTTGCTCGTGAAAGAGGAGCTGGGGAGCACAGCGCCGATCGACCTGCCGCGAGACGTGCCGGCGGTGGCCGCGGCGGTCGAGTTGCCCAACGGGACGAAGATCGCCCTGTCCTCGGGCCACCTGGCCCCGTTCAAGGAGGGGGCATATGAAAGGCTATTGCAGTGTCAATCGCTGATGGGAGCGCTATCCGAGGAGGCGGACAATTGCATTCTATTGGGAGACATGAACATGCGCGCGGCCGAAGACACAGGTGTGGAGAATGCATCCGGTGGCGGGTGGACCGACGCCTGGAAGGGCGCCGGGGCCGATCCCTCAACGAAGTTTTCGTGGAACTCGCTCGTCAATCGGTACCACGAGGGAGGGTTCAAGTTCAAGGCGAGGTTTGAGAGATGCTACCTCCGCGGCGAGGCGCTGAAGGTGAACCGCTTCGGATTTGTCGGGGATAATCCGGTGGAGGGAAAGGGGCGATCGGGAGATCGGCCTCCCACCTAAAGCTAGCGCACCTGAGGTCTCAGCT
>JALLAP010000362.1:0-16138 GCA_036939355.1 Thalassiosira profunda | reverse complement strand
AATACGTAAGTACTTAACCCCGTGCTTAACCCCCCCCCCCCCCCCCGCGCGCCGGGCGCGGCCCCCCACAAAGCCGCGGCTAGAGCAAGCCCCTCCTCTCCAAGGTTTCGTAGGCCGGGCTGTCAATTGGACGCGAGATCGGGGCGGCGGGCGCAAGCGGGCGCTCGGGCTAGAAACGTTCGCCATAATCCTAAATTTGCAATTGAAAGATGGAAGAGGAAGAGGAGTGGGTCGACTACGACGGCGGCGCGGTCCAGGAATGGCACCGGAGTGCCAGCCGGATCCGGGTGGCGTCGGGCGTGGCTGTGATTCCTGCCCGGGCCTTCGAGCGCCGTCCCTATTTGAGGGCGGTAGATCTGAGTAACGTCACCACCATCTCGGCTCTCGCATTCGAGGGTAACACCTCGCTGGATCATATAATTTGGCCCACCGCATCTGCAGTTGAGATCGGCGGGTGCGCATTTAGAGGTTGCATGAGATTGAGGGGGGTCGATCTCTGCAACGCAACAAAGATTGGAAGAAATGCATTCGGGGGGTGCAGTGCGCTGACACGCGTATCCATCCCACCGTCTGTCACTGAAGTCGAGGAGGGTGCATTTATACACTGCAATAATTTGGCAGAATTGGATCTTGGCGAGGGGATACAACGCATTGGGAAGATGGCATTCTACGGTTGTGACGCTTTGGTTCGTATCCGCATTCCACCATCTGTCACCCACGTTGGGAGTGAGACATTTCGTTCCTGCAACGGTTTGGTCGAAGTGGAATTGAACGAGGGTTTGCAGCGTATCAGAGGGGGTGCATTCTACGGTTGCAACTCCTTGGTTCGGATCACCATTCCCTCGTCAACGACAAAGGTTGGTCCAGGTGCATTTATGGGTTGCCATCAGCTGAGGCACGCAGAGTTTCTGGAGGGACTTCAGATTATTGGAGAGAGAGCATTCTTTGAATGCCGTTCGATGGAGCGCATCACAATCGCCTCCTCTGTCAAGTCAGTTGGTGACAGTGCATTTTTGGGTTGTCGCGCTTTGTCAGACGTGACTCTGCGCGAGGGGGTTCATTGCATCGATTTTGGTGCATTCCGCGACTGCACATCTCTGGAAAACATCAACATTCCTCCCGTGGCCTTGGTGATTGACATCGGACGTTCCCACTGCCAGTTGTTGAGATCAATTATGCCCAAGCCTAATTGGAACGACGGGAAGAAGCTTGTCGTCTCCAAATGGATGCAGTACAGGAGCCCAGGCCAGGTCCAACGTGTGGAGGCAAAGGTGAACGAAATCCTTGGCCTCGAGCAGACAGAGGAGGAGAAAATTCAATCGATCCGCGAGTGGTCAGCGTACTACGATCTGTTGGATGTGACAACGATGCTCGAGCTGTCCATTTGGAGATACAAAAACGGCAATGAGCAGGATGCGGACGCCAGGCAGGCAGCCCGTAGAAGCTGCGGCAGCGAAATGAATGTCATTATCCCGGGCGTCTTGCCATTCTTGGAGGGGTAGGGCTATTATTCGCAGTGGCAATGGACTGTAACACAAAATCGGTTCTATTGGTTTGGGACTCACGGCAGCATTTGCGCCGCGAAATTCAATCTTCCTTCTGTCTAACCTTGTGCCTGCTGACAAATCCAACCCATTCCCTCGGTCTTCCACCCTTCATCCCTCTTCAAACACGGGCTCTCTACAAATCCCCTCACCAAAAACAATCGACAAATCTACAGCAGTCCCATCGCCGCCCCGGCCGCCGCCACCCCCCACCAAATGCCCATCCCGCACGATGCCCCAGCGCCGTTATCGGCCTCTCCGGCGCCCGCGAACTCGAGCCCCCCTCCGCTGTCAGGCGCCTCCGTCGTGGCGGCCGGGGGGGCCTCGGTGGTGGCAGCAGGGGTGGCCTCCGTGGTCGCCTCCGTGGTAGCAGCTTCCGTGGTAGCTGCCTCCGTGGTAGCCGCCTCCGTGGCCGCCTCCGTGGCTGCCACCGTCGTCGCCGCTTCCTCCTCCTCCTCCTCCGTGTCCTCCTCCGTTCCTGCCTCCGTCTCCTCCTCCGTGTCCTCCACAGTCGGCGCCGCCGTCGTCGGCGCCTCCGTGTCGCCCTTGGTCGGGTTATAAGTGGGCGTCTTCGTGTCCCCCTTGGTCGGGTTGTAGGTCGGCTCCTGCGACGTGGGCTCGTACGTGGGCACCTTCGTCTCCAGAACGACCGGGGCGGGAGTGGTGACAACTGGAGCCGGTGTGGTCGCAACTGGAGCCGGCGTGGTGGCCACGGGCGCAGGAGTGTCGTCGGCCGGCGCCACGGGGGCGGGGGTGTCCGCCGGCGCCGCGACGGGCGCGGCCGTGTCGTCTTGCAGGAGGCGCTGCAACTGCCGGGTTGCCTGCCGGCGGGCGGCGGGGTCGACGGCGCCGGCCGCGGCCGCCGCGCAGGCGAGGGCGACGAGGAGCGAGGCCTTCATGGTGCTGGCGTTGTGGTTGCACAAGCCCCGGAAATCTTGGGCGGAGAGGAGGGGGGGCGTCGGCTTCCAAAGAAGGTGCAGCAAGAAGGCGAAGAAGTTTGGCGGGGCTTTCACAAAGGTATCTTTGCGTATCATTCCTACGTACGTAGAAATTAGACGTAGTGATTGTAGTGATTCCTACAAAGTACTTTTGGCGGGAAAAGCCGATCCCTTTACCTATGTACGTGATAGTATTCTCCCCTCCACCCTTCCCTCCCCGCCCGCCTGCCCACCCCCCCAACGTCAAAGGCCCCTAGCCGCCCCTCTCAACGCAGCCCAACGATGGCCGAGCAGTGGACCGACTACGACGGCGGCGCGGTGCAGGAATGGCACCGAACTGCCAGCCACATTCGGGTGACGTCGGGCGTCACAGTGATTCCAGAACTGGCCTTTGTGGACAGTCACAATTTGACGGCGATAGATCTGAGCAACGTCATCACCATCTCAGAATTTGCCTTTGCGCACTGTTACAACTTGAGGGCGGTGGATCTGGGCAACGTCACCACCATCTCGGCTGACGCATTCAGGAGTTGTCGTTCGCTGGAACGCGTGATTTGGCCTACGTCTGCTGTCGAGATAGCCGAGAGCGCATTTTCCGGCTGTACGAGTTTGAAGGAGATCGATCTCCGCAACGTGACAAAGATCGGATCAAGTGCATTCTATCAATGCTATGCGCTGACACGCGTAACCATCCCACAATCTGTCGCTGCAATTGAATGGGACGCATTTCAGGGGTGCAGAGGTTTGGTTGATGTGGAGATTGACGAGGGGATACAACGCATTGGACAAAGTGCATTCGACAGTTGCAGGGCTCTGGTTCGGATAAACATTCCGGCATCTGTCAGCGACATTGGACATGAGGCATTTCGTGATTGCGACAGTCTGGGAGAGGTGGAATTGAACGAGGGGTTGCAGCACATCGGTTGGAGTGCATTCCAAGGTTGCACATCGCTAGCCAGCATCAATGTACCCTCGACTACGACGAACATTGGACCAAATGCATTCAATGGTTGCCATCAGTTGAGGTATGCAGAGCTTCAGGAGGGGCTGCAGGTTATCGGAGAGCGAGCATTCTGGGATTGCCGTTCGTTGGAGCGCATCACCATTCCCTCATCCGTCACTTCACTTGACATCGATGCATTTCGGAATTGCACCAGCCTTTCAGAGGTGACTCTGCGCGAGGGGATCCATTGCATTGAGAACGGTGCATTCTTTATCTGCAACGCGTTGGAGCATATCAACATTCCTCCTGTTGCACTGGTGATCGACGTCCAAGATGCCAGCTGCCAGCTAGTGAGATCAACAATGCCCAAACCAATTATGAAGAGGCTAGTCGTCTCTAAATGGATGCAGTTCAGGAGCCCAGACCAGCTGGAAGAGGCCGAGGCGAAGGTGGACGAAATTCTCGGCGGCAGCGACCTATCAATGGCAGGAAAGATTGCTTGCATCCGAGAGTGGTTCGCCTACTACGATCTATTGGATGTGACGACGATGCTCGAGCTGGCCATTTGGAGATGCAACAATGGCACTGGTCAGGATGTGGAAGATAGACAGAGGATTCGCAGAAACTGTGGCAGCGATATGAATATCGTTATTCCGGGCGTCTTGGAGTATTTGGAAGCCGGCGACAAAGGTGATTTTTACGAAGAGAGCAACGACGGCAGCTACGACGACAGTGACGAAGATGAAGAAGATGACCAGCCCTCTGATTGGTCGTCTTCGTCCTCTGATTGATGAAGCAGAGCCTATAATTAGGATTGGTCGTGATCGTAAGCTCACAGTGTTCTACTAGCCCTCATCGGCCAGCACTTTGTGGATAACAGATACAATCGTCTTGTGGCGCTCCACCATCGCTGCCTTCTCTTCAAGAGGTGCAAATGTCTCAACCACATGCTCCAAAATGACCTCATCCAATAGCTCTCGCAACGAGAGTATCAAGACTGCGTTTTGCTTGGCTTTGTCCTCGTCGTCGTCGCTGCTGATTTTGAACTTCAGCCACTTGTCCACGATGAGTGCATTCTTAACGAGTTCCAACTCCCCTCCGAACAAGAGCAAGGCAAAGGTGGAAACGAAATTCACTTCCGAAAGAAACGTCTCCGGCGGCCTCTTCTGTCCCGGCGTCGCTGTGCCAATGCTTTGATGTTTTGCGAGGTACATCGCATAGACGTCCTTTCCGGACTTGGAAGCATTTTGCACTCGTTTCCTCTGGAATGAATTCGACGAGGGCCGGCACGAGGCATTGCTGTCATGCGTAAGCAAGCGTCCACCTCCTTTTGGCCCCGTCGGGCGTATCAAGGCGCAGACGTTAGGGTAAAGGCCGCCGACGAGACAGCAGCTCGTGAGCAACGCATCATCCCTTGCAATATTGGAGTCATCGCTGTCCGGATCGTTGGTACCCTCTGATCTGGACACCAGGCCAGCATCGACCATCAAATCACGGAATTGCCTCTGCATGGTCTCCATCTCACGCAGCGACGTGCTGTTCAGGGCATGCCGTCGGCAAAACTTGTCCCTGTCGCACTTCTTCTCGACCCTCCATGCACGGAAAACCGCGATCACTGCTATCAGATCGCCCTTCACAGTGCCGCCCGTCCAATCCTTGCCACCGAACCCGTTCTCGACCAACGAATCCCTGGCCTCGATTTTTGTTGTGTCAAGATTCCGGTTGGGCATGAAGCACGATTTCGCACAGGAGAGGGCAGCCGCGATCGTCAGTGCATTGTCCAAGCAGCCCAAAAGGCACCCGACAATGAGCATTTTGCCAACCTTGGCGTCCATTGGAAGACGCGACAGGTGATACTATGCGCAAACGATACATTGCAGTCAGAATGGCTGAGATCACAACAGCGGCAAGCAGTGCATTGGCAAACTCACTCCTAACGGAGACAGACGGAATAGAAAGCTCTGCTCGTCAGCGGAGGGCCCATGATCAACGATCTTCAGCGCTTCCACCTCTAGTAAGTGCTTGCAAGCTTGCGCGAGGCCCCGCTCGGCCGGAGGAGTGGGCGTCATGGATAGAAACCGGAGCGGCTTGAAGCCGGGAGAGAATGGTCTTTTTGCATAGCCATCCTCCTCCCCGGCTCTGCGGTTGTACTCGTCTCGCCGCTGCTCGTACAGCAACCCAATCTGCAAAATGAGTTCATCGAGTGGCGTCCTGGCCATTTCTGGAACGGTGTGGGGCAAGAGCCCCTTGGCAAACTCCTCCGAGCACAGCCTCCAGCAAGTGCCATTGCTCGTGCGCCCGGCCCGACCTGCGCGCTGCTTCATGGATGCTAGCGACGTCCACACAGTCACAAGCTCTTTTATCCTAGTGGAGGCGTTGTACCGGCTTTCTTTCACCCGGCACGTGTCGATCACGTGAGATATGTCCGGAATGGTGACCGATGTCTCTGCAATGTTCGTCGCCAGCACAATCTTTACCGTGCCCCGCGATGCCGGCTGGAACACTACTCGCTGATCCGACTTGGGCACCGACGAATGCAGCTTGTAAATCTTGCACAGTCCTCGGTCGCTTAGGATCGTGCCTTTCTCGAACAAACACCGAGCCAGCGACTCGATTTCGCCCAGGCCTGGGAGAAAGACGAGGATGGCGCCAGTAGATCGACACTCCCCACCGTTTGTCGATTCCTCCAGCTTCCCCTCTGATTGCTGCTGCTTTACGATGGCCACTGCCAGCGACCGAACGAATTCGTTGTCGATTGCCTCCGCCGCTCGCGGGGACAGCTCAACGCCGACATCGCCACCGTTCTTCTCTCCATCACCTCGCATGTCACCACGGTCACTGCTGCCACCGCGGGTCCTCAGCGTCTTCCCCGCAAACTTCTCACAGTCTCCCAGCCACTGCGTGTCGACCGGAAAGGTCTTCCCTGGCACTTCGATCGAAGCGGGCACCACCCCTTTCGTCGAGAAGTACGACACGAACAGCCCCGTGCTCGCTGTGGCTGACATGAGTACCAACCGCGGCATGCATGAAGTCGAAGGCGAGGCCAGCATCCCTTTCAGCAACGTTAGGGAAAAGTCAGTATTCACGTCTCGCTCATGAGTCTCGTCGATGATCAGATGGGAGATGGTGTTGATCGACAGCTGAGGCACAATCTCGCCATCACCATTCTCGGTATCGCTAGATGAAAAACCTTCGTCCCTTCTGCCAACAAGCATCCGGAGGAGGATCCCTATGGTCACGTAGATTATCTGACACGATCGCAGATCCACCCTTCGATCCGAGCGGACCATGTATCCCACCGAGCTTCCCGGTGCTCCCGGGGGCGGACACCCTCGCTCCTCGGCCACCCGTTGCGCCAAAGAAGTGGCCGCCACCCTTCTGGGTTGAGTGACCACAATGTACGGTCGTTTGGGGTCGAGTGGCCTTCCCTCCAATAGAAATTGGGGCACCTGAGTCGATTTCCCTGAGCCGGTGGCCCCCGACAACACCACCACGGGATTGGCCTCGATGGTGTCCAGTATTCGCTGCTTGTGCGCTGCCACGGGCAGTTTGGCGCGGGTCACCTCGAATGCAGCACGCTTCTTCTCGTCCACGATTTCGTCCATCCGTTTCAGTTGCTTCGGCTGCCGGTGCAGTTCCTGCTGGCGGTAGGCGCGCTTCACCGATTCCAGAGGATCCTCAATCTCTTCGTCGCCAGCAGCATCGCCCTCCTCATCGGATGCATTTCCCTCTTCTTCGTCATCTTTCACCGGGGCTGGTGTTACCGACACGTAAACAGTTGTCCCGTCCTCCACACCGCTCAGGTCCGTATCGAGATCAAACATCGCTGAGGATGTATCACCAACCTTAACGAACGCCCGTGCCGGATTCTTCTTCATTTTCAGCTTGGATTTGCAACTCTTCAGCAATTCCTTCACCGTGGTTGTTTGAGACAGGACCGCCACTTTCTTGGCACCAATTGTGAAATCGCGCCCATTAGATGACTTCTTGCCTTTGTCGCTCTTCTTCTTATCTTTCCCCTCCTTCTCGCCACCTTTCTTCTTCTTGCCATCGCTTTTGAAGATCGCCTCGACCAATTCCACGCGGACATTGGGGCTGCTTGATGCCGCTGATGGCTGCTGCCCCGGCGTCTGCGCGACATCGTTATTTCTAGATCGGCCGCCCCTTTCCTCCTCGGCATCCCCGCCCACGGACAGGGCGTTGAATTTATCCCGCAGCCTCCGCCGCTCGTGGCGCTGCACCAGACGCTTCGCAAACCTCTTCCTCCGGCGCCTCTGCTCGTGCGCTGACACATCGCCCCCATCACATGCACCTTGGTTGCCGTCCTCCGCCTCGAGGTCCATGAGCAGATCAATAATGGCAGCTTGGCTGTCGGCGCTGAGGACGGCGCGCCCGCCGCCCTTGATCCGGCTGCCCATCGCCACCGATCAGTGCGAGGGCGAGGAGGAGGATGAAGAGCAGTCAAGATCGAGGGAGCTTGGATGGAGGAGGGGAGGCGAGGAGGAGGTGGAGGCTGGTGGAGGATGGAGCCTAACTACCTAAGCGTAAGTACGTACGTAAATGGGAGAGAGGGCGGGAAACCTTGCTCTTGAAAGAGCTGCCGGGGCGAAGAACCCAACAACTTCGAAGACGGCGATACAACAAATAGGACGTGCAGGCATATGCCAGATATAGAATTTATATTCCTCACCACCGTTGAACCCCCACAGCCACTAGAAAAGGAATCCTATCCCTCCAAGAACGGCAGAACGCCCGGAATGATGACATTCATATCGCCGCCACATCTTCTCCGATTTGCCATTCTTGCCTCCGCATCCTGCCCATTGCCGTTGTTGCATCTCCAAATGGCCAGCTCAAGCATCGTTGTAATTTCCAATAGATCATAGAAGGCGAGCCACTCTCTGATGCACCGAATCTTCTCATCCCCTGGCTGCCAACCGCCAAGAATTTCGTTCACCCTTGCTTCGGCCTCTTCCAGTTGACTCGGGGTCCTGTACTGCGTCCACTTGGAGGCGACCACTGTCCTATTCTGAGGGACAGGCATTGTTCTTCTCATTAGTTGGCAGCGGGAGCGCTCGATGTCAATCACCAGTGCAACGGGAGGAACGTTGATCTTTTCCAGAGACCTGCAGTTGCGATATGGATCCTCCCCAATTCCGAATGCATTACCAGCAATGAAATAGACCCCCTCGCGAAGAGTCACCTCTGTTAGACTGCTGCAGGCCTCAAGTGCACGCTCGCCAATCGAAGTGACAGAGGAGGGGATGGTGATGCGCTCCAACAAACTACAGTACTTGAATGCCCCTTTGCCAATCGTCTGGAGTCCCTCCTGAAGCTCTGCTTGCCTCAACTGAGGGCATAGAGCAAACGCACTATCTCCTGCAGTCACTGTAGACGACGGAATCGTGATGCTCCGGAGCGACTTACAAAGGTCGTTCTCTACCAAACTGCTGCAATAACCAAATGCCCTATCACCAATCTCGGTGACCAATGATGGAATGTTGATCCGCCTCAAAGCGCCGCAACCGAAGAAGAATGCTCTCTCTCCGATGTGCTGCAATCCTTCGTTCAATTCCACTTCTTCCAAACTGTCGCAAGCGCTAAATGCAGATTTCTCTTCTAGTGTAGTCGAAGGGGTGCTGATGCGGAGCAGTGAAGTGCAACCGTAGAATGCTTCCTTCCAAATGCGCTGCAATCCCTCATTCAATTTCACTTCTGCCAAACTGGTGCAACTGTGAAATGCAGAATCCCCGATGACAGTGACAGATGGCGGAAAGTTGATCCGCCTCAAATTTCTGCAGCTGCAGAATAGAATGCTCTCCCCCCAATGCGCTGTATCCCCTCCGTGAGCTCCACTTCCGCCAGACCGCTACAGTATTCAAATGCAACATCCTCGATTGTGGTGAGAGATGAGGGGATGGTAACGCGTGTCAATGCATCGCACGCCGTGAATGCCTGTACTCCAATCTTTGTCACATTGCTGAGATCGATCTCTTCCAGCTCCCTGCAACCGGCAAATGCCCGTTTGCCGATCTCGACAGTTGAGGCAGCGGGCCAAATTACGAGTTCCAACGAGCGGCAATGGTAGAATGCAAAATCCGAGATGGTGGTGACAGCTCTCAGATCAACAACCAGCAATTCGTCACAGTCCTCGAAGGCATTTTCTGGAATCACAGCGACGTTTGGAGCCACGCGTATCCGGCTGGCACTCCTGTGCCATTCCTGAACCACGCCGCCGTCGTATTCGGTCCACGCCTCGGCCATCACAATTTATAATTGCGGGTTGAGTGGTTGCAGCTCCGGGCCAGGGGGAGGGCGTGGCCGTGGCAGCGAGGAGGAAGGTGGGAGGAGGGCGCGCAGTAGGAAGAGGGAGGACGGGAGGAGCCGGTTGCTAAATAGATAGTCAGACACGGCCCCGACGTGGCTCTTCCCCCATATTAATGCGATCTTCTTTTGCTCATCCGTCGCAAAGCTAGCGTTTTTTGTTAGTGATGTTCTAGACACTAGCGTATTTGGATGTCAAATTTGGTGACATCCAGAACTCTAATTTGTGGGATTGGAGCGAGGAGTTCTCATTCTGGTTGAAGAGTGGAAATTATACTTATTCCTTTGTATTGATTTTAGCCGTAAGTTGGATCGGAAATCATAGATCAATTCCAAGGTAAAAATTTGGCCGTGTCTGCACAGCGAAGCTGCCTCTAGTACTCTTATACTTACGCTAGCTCCGTAGGTACAAAGGGACGTCGACGCCAGGCGACCAGATCCTTTTTTCTCTGCCTCGACAGCGACGAGAGAAGCTCCCTCAACGGAGTGCAGCGCACGAATCTCCGATTCTTCTGTTTACATGTTATCATTCTCTCTTCTCGTTCACGTTCTGGTCCCCGGAGGCGGAAACGTTTCTCCGTTGGCCGTGCACGTGTTCGGATCCACCAGGAACTCAAAGTTGCAGAACTGCAAATTCTCGTCGAACCGCGTCCCCGCGCCGCAATTGAAGATCACGTCGCCGCACCGTCCGTTGATGCACTGGTAAAATTGCCGACAGTCCGTGTCAGGCTTGGCCGCCCGCTGGTTGGTCGTTTCTTTGCAAGGGTCCGGATCGCAATTGCTTCCTTCGGTTGGTGGAGGGGTTGGAGGAGGAGATGTGGGCGGCGTCGGCCGCGGTGTTGGGTTCGCTGTTCGCCGCGGCGGTGTGGGCCGAGATGTGGGCCGCGGTGTTATCGTATTTGGCCGCGGCGTGGGCCGCGGGGTCGGTTGATTCGTCGGATCCCTCGTGGGCGGCGGTGTCGGCGGTGGAGTGGGCCGATTGGTCGGCCTTTTAGTTGGCTGACGCGAAGGCGCGGTGCTCGTCGATGGCGCCGACGATACACTGGGCTGAATCGATGGCTCCGAACTCATCGACGGAGCGGAGGATACGCTGGGCCTTTCGCTCGGTTCGTTCGTACTATCGGGCGGGGAAATCAAACCAGTGCGTCAGAGAGAGGAGAGGTTAAGGCGTGCACAAGATATGCACAAAAATACTCACGGTTCTGGCGTCGGGAGTTGCGTGGGCCGATTGGTCGGCTCATTTGTCGGAGCGTGAGACGGCCGCCTGCTGGGCACCCTCGATGGAGGCCGCGACGGCGCTCGCGACGGCCTCCTTGTGGGCGAGCGCTCCGCGCAGATGGTCAGGTCGTAAAGCACCGGACTCTCGCCCGTCGTCGCCCGGCGGAAGGCGACCGACAAAGAAAAGTTTTTCTCTCCCTCCGGCAGATTAATTGAGCCTCCGTTGCTCACCTCTCTCGCTCCGTCGTTGTTCCCCACGGTCACCGTCAAAGAGGAGTCCGAGGGCTCGTTCGAATTCCAGCGAATCACGACCAACTTTTCGTGGCTATCGCCTGTATCGACCAACGTATTCCACCCCCCGAGAGACTTGCCCTCGTCGAGCTGCAGCTGGTTGGGCACAATATCGTAGTTCACATTGAGTGACGCGCCATCAGCAAAGTCCGAATTGGAGCAGTAGTGCGCGACCTGGTCGCACCGCTGCTCCGCACAGACGGTCAGGTCGATGAGCACCGGGCTCTCTCCGGTGCTCGCGCGGCGAAAGACGACCCGCACCTCGAAGTCCTCCTCGCCTTCCTCGAGATCGATCGGCTGGCCGTTGCTCACTCGCCGCCGCCCCTCGTCGGTGGCCACTATCACCTCCAACGACGAGTCCGCCGGCTCGTCAGCGTTCCAGCGAAGGACCACCGTCTTTGCCTCGGCGCTGCCCGTGTCCACCGCGACGACCCACTCTCCGAGAGACTTGTCCTCGTCGAGCTGCAGCTGGTTCGGCTCCGCATCGTAGTTGACGTTCACGAGCTCGCCGTCTGCAAAGTCCGAATTGGAACAGAAGTCTGCAACGGGGTCGCACCGCGGCGTGGGACGGGGCGTCGTCGGCCGTCGGGTGGGCCCGTGCGACGGCTTCCTCGTCGTCGGTCCTCCTGTCGAAGGAGGCTGCGGCGATGGAGGCCCCGAGGGCCTCTTGGTCGGCGGTCCTCCGGTCGATGGGGCCCGGGTGGGTTCCGTGGGTATGTTGTCCGCCGGGGCTTGTGTGGGAATGAACGTTCTGTTGTGGGCGAAACGTGGCAACGGATGATCAGCGGATGGGCGAGGCATAACACGCAAGATTCATTTGGCATGCATAAAAGATGCAAGTGCACAAGATGTGCACGTGCGAAACTCACGGGTACGTTGTCGGAGAGAGTGTGGGTGACAGCGTCGGCGACAGCGTCGGATCGGAGGTCTTGCACTCTGCAGAACAAAGTAGGTAGGACGAATGACGAATGACAAAAGTGAGCACATCATGTGTTCTAACAACGCCCGCCGGTCTGAACAATCACACACTCACTCCATTTGACGCATTCCTTCTTCTTCGACTTGCCCCCCTTTCCTTTCTTCGCCTCCTTCCCCTTCTTGGCGCTCTTCCCGCCCCTACTGCCGTAGTTCAATGCCATGCGCTTCGCCTCGTGCTTCTTCCTGTTGTGCTTCTTGTGCCCCAATGCCCGATGGGTCCCGGGCGCGGCGCGGGCGAATGCCGCGGCGAGGTGGGAGGCGTCCCCGAAGCTGCTGGAGGTGCTGGCGTCGTCGAACGAGTCGGGCAGGGCGGCGTCTCGCTTCCTCATCTTTTCGTCCTCGCTGTCGACGGCGCCGGCCCACCACGTCCCATCATCGTCGTCGTCAGAGCCCCACCCGTCATCGGCCCAGCGGACGCAGACGCACCCGTCGTCCCACCCGCCGTCCTCGTCATCCTCCTCCTTGCCCTTTCCTCCCTTGGATTTCCCGCCCTTGCCCCCATTTGCGTGGTGGTGGTCCTTCTTCTTGCCGTGACCGCCTCCGTTCTTTTTCTTCTTGCCGTGGCCGCCGTTGGGCTGGAGCTTCTTTCGGTGCCCGGCCTTCTTCTGGGCGTTGCCGTTGCCGATGATCAGCGTTTGTTCCTTCTTATCAAGCTTTACCTCGGCTGCCCCGCCATCTTCCTCGTCGTTGCTTGGATCAGCCTTCTTCCTGTTCTGCGCCTTCTCTTGCTGCCGCTTCGTGCCGCTAGCGAGGTCCTTCTGCCCCTGCTTGTCCAGCTTCTTGGCGTCGCCGCCGCCCGACTTATTACCCTCCTGCCGCGCCAGCTTCTTCTTCTGCGCCTGTTTGTCCAACTTATCGTCCTTCCGCAGCTCCCGCGCCGCGTGAGCTTCCGGCGCGTCCGCCGCCTCTGACAGGCGCCCGCGGCGGTGCCGCTTCAATCGATGCCGCTCGGCGCCATCGCCAAACAATAGAGGATGGTCGGCGTCGAGGTCGTTTAGGTCGTATTGGAACGCGGCCCGCGCGCTCGAGGCCAGCAGTAGTAACGCAACGGCGGAGAGGAGGGGCCGCGGCCGGCGGCGGCGGGGATACACCATAACTACGATGCTGCAATGACGCGCGCGGGCTCGGATGTGATGTGTGATGTGAATGTGAGGGGTATCGACGCTCGCCCTCAACTTCAGCCACAGGATTCGAGCCAGTGATAGAGAGCAAAGTGTCGACAAGGAGGCGATACATCGGCCCTCATCTCCGACCGTCAAGGTTGCCCTCAATGCTGCCTGGTGCTTGTTGGCACCGACTTCGAGTTCAATTTTTCACCACCGCCGCCGGCGCTTGATCGACCTGTACTGATTCCTTCCGTATGTAGGCAAAATTTGCTACTTCCTACCCGGTCGCGCAACCCCCGAGGTACTACGTAAGTAGCTTGGTTTGCCAGACAAATCAAAGAGAGCCAAGCACACGCCGACGAGCACGACAAACCTGCGCTGCCCCACAGCCACGGCCACAGCCCCCCCGGAGCTATAAGCCGCCTCAATCTAAGGGGCCGCGCATCGCCCAGGGCCGGCGGTGGCGCGCGCGGCCGCCTCCTGTCCCCGATTTTGGCATCCATCACAGAATAAGTTGCGAACAATGGACGACATGGACAACGAGGAGTGGACCGAATACGACGGCGGCGCGGTGCAGGAATGGCATCGGAGTGCCACCCACATCCGGGTGGCATCAAACGTGGCGGAGATTCCAGATGCGGCATTCGAGGGTTGTGAAGATTTGCAGACGGTGGATTTGAGCAACGTCACCACCATCTCACGCAATGCATTCTTTCGTTGCAACTCGCTGGAGAGAGTTGTTTGGTCCACCGCCTCTGAAGTCGAGATCGGCGAGGGCACTTTTGCCTGTTGCGTGAGTTTGAGGGCGATCGATCTCCACAATGTTACAAAGATTGGAAGAGGAGCATTCGGGGGGTGCACCGCACTGGCAAGCGTGAGCATCCGATCTTCTGTCGGAGCGGTCGAGATTGGCGCGTATGCATTTACACGCTGCGAGAGATTGGAGAAGATTGATCTCAACAATGTGACATTTATTGGTGCTCGTGCATTCTTGGAGTGCAGTGCGCTGAAGAGCGTGACCATCCCATCATCTGTTGCTGAAGTTGGGGTTGGTGCATTTGAAGGTTGCGGCAATTTGGTGCATGTGGAGCTTGGTGATGGGGTACGACGCATTGGAGAGAAAGCATTCTATTTTTGTGGCGGTTTGATCCGGATTAGTATTCCGTCATCTGTCACTGACATTGATGGGTGTGCATTTGATGGGTGCAGCAGTTTGGCCGAAGTTGCATTGAGGGAGGGGCTGCAGCGTATCGGAGAGAAAGCATTCTCATATTGCACATCGCTTACCACCATCAGCGTCCCCTCAACAACATTGAAAGTTGGGGACAATGCGTTTCAAGGTTGCCAGCAGTTGCGGCAAGCGGAGCTTCAGGAGGGGCTGCAGATGATTGGAGACAGATCATTCGATAGCTGCCGTTCTTTGGAGCACATCACTATCCCCTCTTCCGTCTCGCTAGTTGGCGAATACGCATTTCAGTCTTGCGGTCTGGCAGAGGTGACTCTGCTAGAGGGGGTACATTTCATCAAGGACGGTGCATTCAACTGCTGTCCCTCTCTGGAACGCATCAACATTACTCTCGTTGCCTTTGCGATTGATATCAGGCGTTCCAGATGCCAGCTGAGGAGGACCACTATGCCTGTCGGATGGGATGGGAAGCTGATAGTCTCGAAGTGGCTGCAGTACAGGAGCCAAAGCCAGCTTGCGCAGGCCGAATCAAAGGTGAACGAAATCCTAAATCACCAGCGGCAGACCGAGAACGAGAAGATTCGATGCATCATGAAGTGGTTTGCGTACTGCGATCTTTTGGATGCGACGACGCTGCTCGAGCTGGCAATCTGGAGGGTCAACAACGGCAATGAACAAGATGTGGAAGCCAGACAGAGGAATCGCCGAAACTGCGGAAGTGAGATGAACGTCATCATCCCGAGTGTCTTGCCATTCTTGGAAAATGAAGCCGATGAAAACGACAGCGATGACAACAGCGAGACCAGCGAGGGCGACTACGAAATCGACGACGACGTGTCCTCTGATTGGTCTTCATCATCCTCTGATTGATGAAGCAGAAAGCAGAGGCCTGTGTTCGGCTCATACTACTCGGGTTGACGAAGAGAGCGTGCAGATAGCAGCGAAAGCGGCAGCGAGAGCGAGGAGTCCCGTGGAGTTCTTGGAATAGGGAGCGTTGTTAGTTGCTTGGTGTTGTTCGTAACAATGCAGAGGGTTCGACTAGCGTTCAACTACTAGTAGTGCACGCCGAGCTGAGGTCCATCTTTCAGCTCATTACGTCTTGACCGCCCCCATCTCCAGCTCGGACGCCGTCCTCTCCTCCTCGACCACCGTGGCCAGCATGGGCTGCTGCTCCTCCGAGTTGCCATCCTTGAACTCCGCCGTCGCTGGCCGCGCGTCGTGCCCTCCTCCCCCGTGTCCCCCGTGGCCGTGCCCGCCCTTCTTGCCTTTCTTCCCGAAAAAGTCGTTCACCATCGCCCCGATGCAAACCACCAATCCCACCGCCTGGACCTTGTTCAAGTGGTGACCGTAAAAGTAGATGCTCGCCACCAGCGTCGTCACCTTCCGCGCCAGCCCGATGATCGAGCACGTCAACGCCCCGAACTTGGCGATGGTCACAAAAATGAACACCTGCCCGATGGCCCCGCTCAGCCCCAACGCCACCAACAGGAAGCCCATGTCCTGGCACATTTGCGCGAAGACGTGGACCTGGTTCAACACGATCAACCCAATGCCCGCCAGGATGGTCTTTCCCATTTGGATGTTGTACATGAGGTCGAAGGGCCCGACGG
>JALLAP010000361.1:0-13664 GCA_036939355.1 Thalassiosira profunda | reverse complement strand
CGGTGGTCAGCGCCCTCATGGCAATGCAACACGTGACGACGTCCTCGCAAATGTCCAAGCGGATCAAGGAGGCCATATATTTTCCGACTACTCGCTATAGCGATACGTGGGATATGAGCGACGGGAGCGACGATGGCGAGGAAATAGATTTGCCAGCGTACAGTGGCGCAGACGGCGAGGGCGAGGATGCAGACGCGCCCTTGCCACCGACAGACAAGCAACCCAACGACAATAGCGAAGAGTCTTCGAGCGTCAGTGGCGATGAGAGGAAGCAACGAGGTGCCGAGGCTGCCCCTATAATATCAGGCTCGCAAGGAGGTGCCGAGGCTGCCCCTATAATATCAGGCTCGAACGACGAGCCATCTGCGAGCAGTGAAGGTGCAGGTGCACCTACCACAAACGCACAGTCTGGCAACGATGTGTTTACGGCAGACAGGCGAGATTTCAACAACAACATTGCAAAGGAGGCGCCCTCCCAATCACTGCGAAAACGGGAGACGCCCTTTCCGCGAATAACAACCATCGATGGAGACACGAGCGTACTATCGAGCAATCTGGAAATCAAAATGCAGTCGGAGGACAAGCCTCGCAAAATCGAGGTCTCTAAGATCGCCCTGAAACAGCAGAAGCGTCTAAAGGACTCCGACGACTTCTCCTACCGCGACCCATTGTACGAAGGGGAGTGCGTCCCAATGCAGCCATGGCAGGAAACGTCGTTTCCCAACTGCAATCTGTTCCACGAGCTGGATTTCGCGGGGAAAAGCACGACGGACGAGTTCGAGTTCTACGCCAAGGGGGGCTACAATCAGATCTGGTGGATCAACGAAAAGGACAAGAAGTACGATCCGGAGATGGTGGTGAAGATATTGAAGTGGGGGACGACCTACTCGGACCGGAACTTCGACCGAGTGCGGAGGGATGGGCTCATTTTGGAGCGGCTGACGAAGAGTCGCTATGTGTTGGACACCTATGGCTTTTGCGGCTTTGACGTCCTCACTCCCTACGCGAGCGGGGGCACGCTGTCAAGCTTCCTACGATTGTGGGAACGAGGAAAGATAAAGCTGACGCCAAAGAAGAGGTTGCAATATGCGACCGAGGTCGCGGAGGGCTTGGCGGCCGTGCACGACATTGACGGGGAGGGACTGTCGAGCGTGGCGCATGGAGATCTCAAGGGCGGCCAGTATCTATTTCACGACGGAGTGATTCAGCTCGGAGACTTCAACCGGGGCCGCTTCCTGCGGCGAAATTCCACGGCACCAGAAACGGCGTGCACGTATACCATTGGCAAAAATGATGCGGCCTTTCGCTCGCCCGAGGAGTATGAATATCTCCCGCAAACGAGCGCCATCGACGTCTACGCCCTGGGGTCGATCATCTACGAGATCTTGACGGGGAAGGAGGTGTGGTATGATACGGACACGAAGAAGGCACAAAGGTACATTCGGAAGGGAGACCTGCCGGAGATACCTGAAGAGATTGTGAAAAGCAAAGATCCAGTGGACGTGGTGCTGAAAGGGGCAATCGACATGTGCTACGTCTTCGACCCTAAGAAGCGGGCGAAGGCTGCCGAGGTTGCGCAACATCTGCAAACGGCTCTCATTAAGCTTAAGTGAAGTCTTCTTATTGCTGCAACGCTTCTCGTGGGGGTGTCTGACCGACAGAGACCAGCCCAACTCTTACATACTTCTTGAATGGCGGCAGCAGTGAGGTTCATCTCATGGCGGCAGCGCCGGGCAGGGCAGAAACCCCGCGGACACAGGAAGAGATATCCTGGGCGTTCTTGCAAACTCGCGACTTCATTATGAACGGCCGAATGGTGTTTGGTGTTATTTGGGTCTGTGTTTCAAGTCCCCCCAAATCACTCGCACTCTTCCAAGACTCGGATTGTCAAGGCCGACCAAGAAGCGCTCAGGATTAGCAACGCATAACCTGCTCGGCCGAGGCACTGCTAACGATGAATGCTATCCCTGCAGTTCAGACAATGCTCCAACCGGGGGAAAGCTCTGGCTCTTCGGGCCGAAGGTACACTGGAATGGTCGTCTCTTTCCCACAGCCCCCAGTCCTCGTAGAGAGGAACAACTCTCAAGACGGTGGACCGATCGATGAAGGCGGCAAGAAGCGCAAGAGAGACGATCTCCATCGCCATCAAGAGACTCCCTCACATGACTCCCGCAAGTGATGGCAAGGGGCCTCTCCTGGTCCTGCCGAGCGACGTGCAATATGTGACCGACTTCCACTTGCTCCTGTATGCCCAAGTCCACCGTTCGCCGAGCGAGAAGCAGGACCTGGACACTGGCCTGCGCAAGCTGGGCAACAAGCTCCACGCCGGCTTCATGGGCTTGCGCTGTCGCCATTGCGGCGGCAGTGACAGGGGCAATTACTTTCCCACGAGCTCCAAGCACCTCCAGTCCTGCTCCAACAACATCTACAATCATCTCAACACTTGCAAGTGCATCCCCGCTGCCTTGAAACGAGCCCTCAATAGGGCGAAGGTCGCCCATCAGCGCCAAATGGTATCCAAACCCAAGGGATCTCAAGCGGTGTTCTTTGCAAAGATGTACGCCCGGATCCACAACCAGGCATTCGCTGGCGCAAGCGGTAACGACCAGCAAGTGTTGTTGAAGAAGTTGGAGAACATTGTGGCGCAGAGCGTGCCTCTCAAGACTGCTGCGCCTGTCATTGCTCTGCCAAACGTCGTCAGCTACGAGGATGCTGAGCCCATGCAACTCGAATCGTCTGATACAACCGTTACAGAGGAAGATTTCGAGATTGCGCTTGACCTTCTCCGGCGGCCTCCCACTCCGGACCCCCACACCAACTTCCACGACGATTCGTTGGCCGATCTGAACGTCTCGCCAGCTCCCGTCTCGCTCGCACACGCAGACAGCTCTCCAGCTCCCGTCTCGCTCGCAACCGCAGATGGCTCGAGCAGCGACCACTGCCAAGATTGGGTGCAACCCTTGCCTCCTCCCAAGAAACGAAAGTTGAGCACATACCACCAGACCCCGGGGCGGAGAAAGTTCACGCGGAGCGAAGAGATCTTGCTCATTCGCGGCATGATGATCCACGGCGAAAAGGGGAAATGGAAGAAAATCTATGACCAGACCCCCGGGCTGGCGCACATCAAGCACTGCGCCCTGAAGGATCGGGCGCGGAGCAATCGCTTCCTCAAGATCTACGAACGCGCCAAGCGCGACCCCACCCTCCTCGATCGCCCGGACGAGCTCTGCGGCAAAGCCGACAGCCCCGCGTACACGATTTAGATAGCTGAAGTCAGGGCAGCAAGGTGATGTCTGCGGGCCCATTTGTGTTGCGCAGCCCACCAATGTTTGTGTAGGAGTTCTCTCTGAAATAACATCCATCGATCGACCTTTGCTCCTCATTCGTCATCAACCTCCGCAGCTGCTTCGTCCGCCATCATGCGTATTGCGTTTTCCATGCAGCTCCAAACTCTTGCGGCATCTCCTTCGGTCATGACGTTGTGAAAGACGCTCTCACGGAATTCGCTCGCTCGCATTCCCTCAAGGGCCACGTTGCCCATGAATTCATCGTGCTGGACGGATACGCACGGGCCCAGTTTGCAATTCTTCCCGCCCTGGCAGCCCCCGTCTTCGATGATCATGTCCTTTTCCAACCCCGCAGCCTGCGCCTGGGCGTAAATCTCTCCCAGCGAGTGATACTGGTCCAACCCCGCCTCCTTCAGCTTTCGACAGCAGTTTGTGGATGTGCACACCTGCAATGTGAATTTAGTTGCAATGTCGCGGTCCAGAGAGGCGTCGGTGGATGGCATCGGCGCGTCGGACGCTCGCAATGGAACTCCAACGCCATGCGGTCGAGAGGACGACGGCTTCGTCCCCAGTTGGAAGGCAGAGCAAGGATACCCCGCCGCGGCAAGGGCCGCTCCTGCGCCGAGCAGCGAGAATGATGGCGGCCTCATCTGCCCGATCGATTCAGCGGTGCTGCCGAGGTTCGACGCCGCATCCCACGCGTATTGTGGCCCCTCCCTTCCTCTCCTGCCTCGCGTCGACGACGTGGACGCCTCTTCCGCTGACCGCTGACTCCAGGGGCAAATCTCTACAAACGATTGGCCCCTGGCTGACTCAAAGCGTAAGTCACCATCCCTCCATCCTTCACTCCCTCCGCACTCCCCGCCGTCCGCCGTCCGCCGTCCGGCGTCCGCCTTCACTTTCACTTTCCTCTCACCACACCACCCGCGCCGACGCCTGCAAAGTAGAGCCATATGACGATATCCCACGCGGCCAAGGAGATGGGCGACTGGTGCGACGCCATGACGGGCGTCGAGGGCTCGTCGGGGGTGAGTCTTCAGCTGCAGGTCGATGCACACATCATGTGCTCGCATCTGCAACAACGGGCCATCAAACTTCCTGCATTCACCATGTTGCTGCCAACCTCGCCCGATGCTAATATGATGCTTCATCTTGCCCAATTTGTGCCAATTTTCAATGCATGATTCTCATTCTTCTCATATCAGTACGTTGTGCTCCTCGTCTGCACCCTCCTGGGATACGTGTGGATCAACGGCGGGTTCCAGGCGAACGGATCCTCGAAGCACGTGGAAGAGGAGGAGGAGGAGGAGGAAGAGCCGGAACCGCCGCGCAATTTCACAACCAATCAATTGCGATTCTTTGATGGCAAAATGAACAAGACGCAAGAGACGAAGCCCGTGTACCTCTCAGTTGGCGGGACCGTCTTTGACGTCTCAAAGGGAAGAGACTTTTACGGCCCCGGCGGACCCTACGAAATGTTCGCCGGAAGGGAGTGCGGGGCGGCCCTCGCGACGATGAGCTTTGACGAATCGTTGCTGGATGATCTAGCTGCATGCGATGCGTTGGGAGTGGGAGACAAGGCCGAGCTCCGAAATTGGCAGGAAAAGTTCGAGCACTACCGATGCTACCCCATCAAGGGACGGCTGGTGCCCGATGCCAAACTGCCCTCGTCGGATAGAATCATATCGATGGAGGAATTGGCCAAGTTCGATGGCAATGCCGAGGGAAGGCCGGAAGGAGATCACGCGGGATATGCGCTCCATCCCATCTACCTCGGAGCGTGGGACAAAGTGTTTGACGTCTCCTTCGGGGGCGTGCCCATGTATGGAAAGGGCGGGCCGTACAATCGCTTCGCCGGCAAGGATGCCTCGCGCGCTCTGGCGCTGATGAGCTTCGATCCGAAGGACGCGGAGAATCCGGACATTAGCGATTTGGAAGAGAAGAAGGTCAAGGTGCTGAAGGATTGGGTGGCGACGTTTGAAGAGAAGAAGGGATACCCCGTCGTCGGGAGGCTTGACAAGGAATTGTAATGCAGGACTATTATCTACGCTACAGCAATGTATGGAACCGCCACTCTCCTGCGAGACCGTTCCGCTCTCGGAAATAACTCCGTATCGTAAACACGTCCTCGCTCTCTTGTGAACTGATACCACCATGTCATCCAAGAAACTCGGCGGACGCGAGGGGAAGGAGGACGAGGGCCGCCAGAGAGGTTGGTAGGGGACGTTTCGCCAGGTGGGTTGAGCGCCAGAGCGGCTTTCCTTTGACTTTGCTTGAACTCAGTCGACCACCTTTTTTGTGACCTTTGATGGACAGTAGTACCGCTTGTGTCACGATGAGAAGGTTTGAGGGGCAACTTGCTCGCTTGAGAATGAAGCAAGTTGCGCATTCGACAGGCTCGAGACGTTGAGCCCCGCCCTCCTCCCGCCCCCGCGACGCACTCCATTGCTTGCAATAACACTCGGCACACCTTCGATCGGCCATTACAACCATGGGAGGCTGCCTCAGCGCCGCCACCGCCGCGGCGGCGCCCCCGTCGCTCCGGAAGAGAAGATCGACCGCGAGCAGCGCCTCGTCCCACTCGTCCGCCTCCCTGCGGCGCGGCAAAGAATCCGACGCGTGGGCCCTCGTGCCCTACTCCCCCGACGGCGAGGCGGTCGACCCTTTCTCGTCCTTCCCACTCGATGCTTGGGCGACGATCTCCCACTTCCTCAAATGCGACGACGTACAATCGCTTCGGCTGGCGTCGCTGGGGATACCCCGGGCGGTGACGCTGCACCCCGCACTAACGAGCCACCTGACCCTCAACCTCGACAAATGCCCGTGGTTTGAGTGGGTTATGAAAAAGAGGGTCGACTATGACATCTTGGCGAGGAATTGGTGCCACAGAGAAGGCGTGGTGAACTTTCCGCGGGACATCTCCAACGACGAGCTGGAAATGTTTGTAGCGAAAGATTTCCTGGGGCGTGCGAAGCGGGTGAGCTTTAATAGGTGTCGCAAGCTGTCGGTCGAGTGGTTCGAGCTGCTGCGAGAGCTGAAGCATCTGGAATCCATTGAGGTGGGATTGCCACCGTACATTTCCAACGATGAGTTGTCCAGAAGCGTCCAGTATTTGCAGCACGCCACGCGGTTGAACTGCGTGGGATGTTCGCAACTGACGAACGACGGGTTCCGGTTGCTGGGACAGCTGCGAGACTTGAAGGAGCTGTACTTTCTGCATTGCAAGCAGTTGACCTCCCTCTCCTTTTTGGGCAACCTCGACGGGCTCCAAAAGCTATCCATCGATGGTATGCTCACCGCCTCAAATCGCCAGAGCACGCCCGTCGTGAACGACCACGTGTTGGGCATCATTTCCGGAGAGATGCGCTCGCTCAGACACCTCGTGATCGCCACCCAACTGGATGTGTCGGGCGTTGGTCTGGTGCATCTTGGAGATATGCGACGGCTCGAATCGCTGGAGTTGGAGAGGGGAGCTGGCGAAAGTCTCACAAGCAACGGACTCAAAGTGGTGTGCGGATTGAACAAGTTGAAATCCCTGCGTATCACGCACTGCGAGAATCTGAGCAATCGGTCGCTCAATTACCTCCAGCATCTTCCTCGATTAGAGACGCTGGAGATCAGCTGCTTGGATTGCTCCAACTTCAAAGACGAAGGAGCGAGGCAGTTGTCGAAGCTGAGAGGATTGAAACAGTTGACGCTGGTGGGCTGGGAGAATCTGTCGGACCGTGGCATCTACTACATCTCGAAGATTGCATCGCTCGAGCGGCTCAACCTGAGGTACGCAAATGATATCTCTGACGAAGGCTTGGAAAGTCTGCTGCATTTGCGTAATCTGCGAGAGTTGGAACTGGCGGACTGCTCTGTTACTTCGAAGGCAAAGTATCGGCTGAAGGAGGCAACCGGGGTAACTGTCACTGTCTGGTGATAGATTGGGGATACAAATGCTCACCAACACTAGAGAGCGGTAGGGCATTGGATCTTTATCTTTTCTACAATCACTTTGCTTTATTACAATGTCAGACCACCAACCAAGATGGTCAGAGTACTCTAGCACGCTACTTTGCACTCGCTGCGCATGCCCAAACACAGCTAACTTCGAAGTTGGGCCTCTACCAGACCTCTTGCTGCGCCCGTCCGTGCACAAAAATATCCTCTACCGCGTCGGCAGCGTCCTCGAGCGACTGCTCGTCCGTTTTGCCCTGCGAAAAGCTCTTCTTGAGAGCCTGCTGCAACGGCTTGGGAAGGTTCCTATTTCCGCACACGTACAGCATCCCTTGCTGCTGGAGCAAGTACCGATATGCATCGTCCGTAACGCCCACCAAATCTTGGACGTACACCTTCTTCCCGACAGTATCGCGGCTGAAGGCCGTGTGGAGCGTGAACCAGCTCCCATGCTCAGCGGCCACCTGCTCCAGTTCATCCTGGTAGAGATATTCTCGCCCCTTGAAGCGGTTTCCAAAGTAGAGAGAGAATGGAGCGACATCGACTCCTTCGTTGGCCGCGTGGACGCGATCCCGCAAGAAGCTCAGGTGCGGTGCAACACCCGATCCAATGCCAACGCAAACGACTGTGATCGAAGAGCCACGGTAAGACGGCTGACGCCTCAAGCAAAGCAGCAATAGAGTATCCTCGAACTTACCTGGCTGGTTGTGCGTTGGCGGCTCCATGCTTCCAGGGTTGACGCGGCACCAGAGAGTGTCGCCAACCTGTAGCTTTCGCAGCATGTCACACGTCAGACCATAGCGCATTCCTTCGTCGCACCACCAAGTATCGATCAATATGCACAGCTCGATGCTGGCAGGAGAGGCGGAAGGTGCGCTGGTGATGGAGTAGGCTCGCCCCTTGATGGGAGGGATCATCGCCAAGAGAGCCGGAAGCGGCGGGTGCGCCGACTTGTACAGCAGCAATAAGTCTGCGAAAGTAACGCCCTTTTCGGCAGACATTTTCTTCAGAACCTGAACGTCCAGCATTGTCTTGCGAGTTTCCTCGTTGCTCTCGAAAGTGGCGAGCTGTTGCAGGAAGTGCATCGTCGGCTTGCCAAACAAATCCAGCACGTTGGTGAAGAGCGATCCGATCGAGACTTCTCCGTGGATTCCAAAGGCGCGGTTGAGCTTGATCACCGTGTGCTCGCCCCATTCTGAAGTGTACTCATGCAAGAACTCCAGGACCCGGTCGTGATCGTTCGACGGGAATATCTCCAGGGCGTCTCCAGGCTCGTAGACCAGCTCATTTCCAACGTCCAGCGTGAAGGAGATGAAGTCTCTGTTGTGGCCACCCTCGCTCAAGAGCTTAACGTTGGAAATGGAGATGGATTTCGCGTGGTGGGTATCTCCGAAGTATTGGCCGAGCGCTCTGGTGTCTTCCTTCTCGTGAAGAACGGCTCGTTTCGAGAAAGTCAAGTCGATTGGAGTGATATGCGGCACTTCCTTTGGCGCCTCGAGCTCCAGAGCAGTCCAAACGTCGTCGAGCCAGAGATGCAGGCCCTCCTCCAACCCTTCCGATGCAGAGTCGTCGCCCTCTCCCATCTGCAATAAGCATTTGGCACCCAGCCTCAGCATTTCAGTCTCCACATCTTTTGCAGCTTTGCAGAAGAAATAGTACGACGAGTCGCCCAGTCCAAAGACAGAGAAGGACGTGCCTTCAGAAAAGGGTTCGGTGCGGGCACACAGTGCTTTGTAAAAGGCGCTGCCATTCTGAGGCATGGCACCCTGGCCGCAGGTAGAGACGAAGAAAACAGTGGCCGTGCCGTCCAAATCTTCTGGATCGACGTCGTTGAGGGCGTCAGCTCCGTGAGCCAAAGTACACGCATCGGCAAAGTCCCGCGCAACCCCAGCAGCAGTGCCCGTTTCAGACGCAAAGAGGACCTGCACTGTTGCCTCATCCTTTGAGGCAAACGCCTTGTACCCAGCAGCGCGGGTCAGCATGTGCTCCATTCTGTGATTCACATCTCTGTTCATCTTCTCAAACAACTCATCCGCAATCTCAGGGTGAGCTTTTTTCAGCTGATTGTGCAAGGAGAAGGCGTTATGAGTTGGGCTGGCGATGCATGAAGATCAAGAGACTCCTTTCGACTCACATTGATGAAGCGTCCCTCGCGCTTCAGGAACGAAGTCACCTCCTTGCGAAGTTTCTTCGAATCGAGGATGAAGGGCTGCAGCAGTTGTGATGAGGGTTAGTCTGGATACTGCTAAATGATGTCACGTAAACAACAGCAGAGAGTCTGACTCACATTCTTTCCTTCCTCGATTAGGCTGGGGTTGAAGCGATACAGTGGCCAGTAGCCAGAATCCACGGCGTACCGGCACTCGTCAAACATGTCGTTGAGGCCCTCGGGACGCACTTGCTGCTGGATGCAAGGCGCGTAGGCGACCACAAAGCTCGGCCCGTTGTGACGATCGGCTTCGACCAAGGCCTGCAGCAGGTGTGCCTGATTGGACAGGCACACCGACGCGACGTAGACATGTTCGTACGTCATGAATATCTCGCCCATGTTCTTCTTCGTCTGCTGCTTGCCTCCGATGGCGAACTTTACTGAAGCTCCAGCTGGGGTTGCCTTCGACTGTTGCCCACCGGTATTCTGTACAAGGAGAGAATAAGTCAGGACATGCCGCTTGCATCTAACGGACAGTTGCGACGTCAGCGAAACTCACAGAATACATCTCTGTGTCGACTACCAGAACGTTGACGTCGTTCGCCTGGAATGCCTCCACGTGGTCCAGACCTCCGTACCCTATGTCGTAGGCCCAGCCGTCGCCTCCAACTATCCACTGCGACAGTTTCGGGAACATGTCGCGGTCTGAGTAGATCTTGCTCAGCTCAAGGTGGCAAGGGTCGACTGTATTGTACAGCAGATGCTCGAACAAGGGCTTCATCTTGTCGAACAGGTGCGTGCACTTGTCTGTCTTCTCGTCGCGGATGTCCAGCCATTCGCGGAACAGGTCGACCAGCTGAGCTTCCTCTTCAGTCTTCGCAACTGATGGGTCAGGAATGGATAGCTCGTCCTCGTGCACGTACTCTTCCACCAGCTTGATCAGGCGCTCGCGCCGGTGCCTCATCGCACTGAACATTCCGAAGCCATACTCGGCGTTGTCCTCGAACAGAGAATTGGCCCACGCTGGACCCCGGCCTGTCTTCCTGGAGACACAGTACGGATTGGAGGGGAACGACCCACCCCAGATGGTCGAGCAGCCAGTGGCATTCGCGATGATCATGCGCTCTCCGAACAGCTGAGTGAGCATTTTGAAGTATGGCGTCTCGCCGCATCCGGAGCAGGCCCCAGAGAACTCCATCAGCGGCGTCTGGAACTGCGAACCCTTCAGGGTGTACTTATCGACCATCTCGCCCCGCTCCGGAAGGGTGACAGCGTAATCCCAAGTCTGCTCTCCACCAGCCGACAGCACCTCTTCGACATCTTGCATCTCAAGAGCCTTTGGCACTTCAGGGCACGCCTCCACGCAGGCATTGCAGCCCGTGCAATCCAAGGGCGACACCTGGAGGGTATATCGCTTGCCGGCCAACTCTGCCCCCTGCGCCTTCACCGTAGTGAACTGATCCGGGTAGGGCGCCTTCTCTGCCTCCTCTCTCGAGACAATGAATGGTCGGATGGCCGCGTGCGGGCAAACAGCCACGCACTGGTTGCATTGTGTGCAAGCGTTGTCGTTCCATTTTGGGATCAAGTTGCTGGGGTTGGGACGTCGCTTCTCGTAGCGCGTGGTGCCCGGCTGCGTCATTCCTCCAAGCATCTGGTTTTGGAGAAACTTGCTGATTGGAATAGTATCGCCCTCGAGGTGAGAGACTGGATCGACAATGTCTTCCATGAACTTTCGCGTCTTGGCATCGTCGATCAAGGCGACGTGTCGCTTGGTGTAGGCTTTCTTCTCTTCCGTCAGCGTAGCGCGCTTCCATCGAGCGGGAATCTCGATCTCAACAAGGAACTGGGGATCGGTGCACGCTAAGACGAAGTTTAGGCACAACGACGCGTGAGCAACGATGGACTAAGCATAATGTAACTGGCACGTCGACTTACCATCGAGCAGCTCGTGATTCTTCCGCACAACATCCTCGCCCTTGTATGCGTACTTCTTGCTAATGGACTCTTTGAGCAAAGCGAGTGCCTCGTCGACGGGAAGTACGCCAGATAATCGGAAGAAGGCGCTGGCGCAGATCATGTTGATCTTTCCTTTCAGGCCGTATTTGCTGGCGAGGCTGGCAGCGTCCATGATGAAGAAGTTGACCTTCCGTAACGCCAACGTACGAAGAATCTTGGGCGATATCTTCGCCTCCAGAGCTTTCAACCTCCGCCCAGCTGGCAAAGCAGCGATCTTCGTATTGAGGAAGAAGGTTCCGCCGCGCCTGATGTACCGAACGACATCGAACTTGTTCACCTCCACATAAGATTCATTGTGGCACGCCACAAAGTGCGCACGGCCATCTTGGATGCTGCAAGGGAAGAGACACGATCGTAAGCTAGATGCTTCGTTTGACATCGAGACATAGCGGCGAGCTCACCTGTAGGGAGCACTCAGACGGTGTTCGCTGGAGAAGCGCAGATGCGATCTGGTCCATCCACTGGACTTCTTTGCGTCGTACTCAAAGTAGGCCTGCACCGACATGTCCGGGCAAGACTCGCCAATTATTTTGACTGCCTCATGGTTCGCTCCAACTGTACCATCCGAGCCGAATCCCCAGAACACGCACTCCGTCACACTTTCAGGCAGCGGAGTGACGTCCTTGCCAAGAGGTAAAGACAGATGCGTGATATCATCGATGATTCCCACAGTGAAGGGATGCTGAATGTTCTCCTCGTCGCTCCTCATCAAGTTGCTGATGACTGCCATGGCCATGCGGGGGCTAAAGTCCTTGCTTGCCAGCCCATATCGTCCACCGGCGACGAACGCATTGCGCCTCTGCGACATGAGAGACGCGCAGACGTCCAAGTACAGAGGCTCTCCTTGGGCGCCACTTTCTTTGGTGCGATCCAAGGTGGCGACGCGCTTCACGCTGAGAGGCAAGCAGTTGCAGAAGGTGGTGGCATCCCACGGACGAAAGAGGCGCACGCCAACGAGGCAGACTTGCTCTGACTTGATGTGCCGCAGCGTTTCCTTCACGACCTCGACGCTGGACCCCATCGTGACGATGGCAACGATGGGCTGCGAGGAGCCATAGTAATGGTATTCGAATGGATTGTATCGCCTGCCAGTTAGGCAGTGGAAATCGGCCAGTGCGTCCTCGAAGATTGCGCCGACCTGCAGTTCCAATCGTTCCGGAGGTATCGTTGTGAGTAAGAGCAAGTATCAATCAAGCCAAAGCAGGATGAACTGAGACGTACCGAGTTGTAATGCGTGTTGCTGCTCTCGACCAATTGCATGAACACATCGGGAGCCTGCGCAGTTCCGCGTTGACTAGATAAGATGAACAGAAGACGCGCAGATGAGCATCTCGCAGAACTTTTATACGCAAACACAAAGCACGCTGTAGGCTTACATTGGATGCAAAGGAGACAAAGCTCGCTGTTTGTGCTCCTCCACTTTGTCCCACGGCATCAGCTCCTTCAAGTCTTCGTCGCTCACCAGCTCAATCTTATTTATTTCGTGGCTGGTGCCTGTGGTGTGATACACGGTATGAGTCTCTGTCAATATCGTTATGACCAAATACCACCATTGAACTCACGGAAGCCATCCATGAAGTGAAGGAAGGGAACGCGGCTGTTAAGGGTGGCAATCTGGCACACGATGGCCATATCATGTGCCTCCTGCACGTTAAAGGAGGATACCATCGCCATTCCGGTGCCTCTCACGAGCATGACGTCCGAGTGATCCCCGTAGATGGACAAGGCCTGCCCCGTCAACGCGCGCGCAGCTACATGCACGACGGTGGGCATCAGCTCTCCGGCGATCTTGTACAGATTTGGAATGAACAGCAGCAGGCCTTGGCTCGCGGTATACGTCGTGGCCAAGCTGCCCGACACCAGCGCCCCGTGCAACGCCCCCGCGGCCCCGCCCTCGCTTTGCATCTCGCACACCTTGAGCTCTTGATTCCAAAGGTTACGAAACTTCTTCTGTCCGTCTTGGTCGTCGGTGGCGGACCACTCGTCGACGATCTCTCCCATCGGGCTCGACGGCGTGATGGGGAAGATATATGCGACATCGTTCATACGATAGGACGCGCTCGCCACGGCCTGTGTGCGCGGATGACACGAGCGATGCAAATATCAGATTGAACGTTCGTTGATATTGCAACGGGTAGCTTCGACACAACTCACCCAGTTTCCGTCCACAATCTTCCGTTCTGGAGGTGACTTGGTCGGCGCGAACGACTCCAGGTTCTCGCTGCGCGCACGGATGACGATCTGATCGCCGTCGGCATCCTTTTTCTCTT
>JALLAP010000360.1:0-13681 GCA_036939355.1 Thalassiosira profunda | reverse complement strand
GCGGCGGGCGGGGGCGGAGGACGCTACTGCGGCCGGCGGGGAGGCCGCCATGTAAGCTGTGTTGGAGAAGAGGAAGAGACCTGAGTCTATGGCGGAGCGAAGAGAGCTAGTGATGGATTGCACATTCTTGTTTGCATAGTATTCCGTTAATCTGATAAGATGTTTCGACGAGAACTGCCGGTCTGCGTTCAAAGGATACCACAACTCCCTTCCTCTATCTTCCCCTCTCACCCCAACTGCGGCCCCACCGCAAGCGCGCCTCCGGGGAGAAACGTGCCAGCGAACGGAATGAAACATCAGGCGGCTTCCTCCTCTGTTCCTGTCACCACCTCCCAGCTCGTGAAAGAACTGCGCTTGGTTGGGAGAGGCTGTTTCGAGGAATCGATCTTGTGTTGCTAAAATAGCTCTCAATTATACGTAGGAATTCGTACTACTTACGAGGTAACCTCTCCTTTTAAAAAAGAGCCCAGTCCTCCCTCTCACTTTTTTTGCCCCTCTCGATTTTTGCACACCCTCGCGCTCCCACGTCCCTCTTCTGCTCACCCACGCGAGGCCCCCCGGCTGCTGCCGTCCAAACTCGCCACAATTACGACTCCCGCCGAGCGGAGATTATCGGGTGAGTTATTGGGGGAGGAGGTGGGCACATCTTGTGCGTTCCGTGCCTGTGGTGCGCCTCGCGTGGTGAACACCCGACGACGGACGAACCAAAAAGGCCAAAAAGGCGCGCGGTGAGAGAGCTACCTTTCGGAGTAAAACGCATTTTTACATATCAGCGCAAAACGCCCAGATTTGCCAGATGCTTTTCGCTCGGGACAAGGTATCGAAGAGGTCTCCCCCGAATTGCTTAGATGTGTTGCTCGAGATGAGGAGATGGCATACGCATCGTTTGCTGCATCCATTGGGCTGTATCGGCCTCCTTTGTTGCTGTTATTACTGACCATCAAATGATCTCTCCGTTGCTTTGTTGTGTATGTGGCCACAGACTTGTTCGAGCCTCTGTGTCGAGTCTCTTTTGGACACAAAATTTTACTTCACAAAAGACAAGAGGAGGGGGGTCACCGCCGTCTGCAGAGCGAAGGCGAGGCATAAACTGGCTTCAGCACTGCACTGAGGCCCATCTCCTTAGACTCCACTCTGGCTGCGTGTAGGCACTGACCGGGCAGTTCCCCCGGAAACTACGACCCGCACTCTCTCATGTCTATTGATACAACGGGATCGGTGCCACCCTCTGGCACGGAGGCTGCAGATGCAGCACCTCCACCAGAGGGCAGCGCCAATTCCAATGCCATGGATGTCTCGACACCCGAAAAGAAAGCCGACGGGGGAGTAACGGATACCGGAGGGGTAGAGAATGGAGCGGGTGCGCCTACAGCCATGGAAACTTCTGCAGAGGATACCAATAATACGACGGATGCATCGCCTCCAGAGATGCAAGCTGAAGAGCCAGGATCTGATCTGAATGGGGCGGGGGACGCAAAAGCTGCAAGTACCATCGACCAAGATGGCGCACCTGCATCAACGGAGGATACCGCATCAGACGAAGCTGTGGCGAACGGCCACAGCGCCGCGCCAGCTGCAATGGCTGCACCTCACGACGCAGCTAGCGACACGAAAGGCGTCCCGCTGGCAGATGAAACGATGGATGACAGCGAATTGCGACCGGCCAAGAAGCAAAAACTGGATACGGGCGAAATGATGGATGTTTCGTCGGATGCCTCTGAGAATGCTACATCAAGCCTGAACGCAGATGTTGCAGCCACGGCCACATCCGCCGCCTCCGCCGAGCCCCCCACCAGTGGCATAGATACCAGCGACGCTCCTCCAGGAGATGCTGTCGACAGCACTGCTCCTTCTCCTTCTGCATCAGCGTCCGACAACGCCGAGACCAATGGCAGCAGCATCATTCACCCGTCGATCGCAGAGATCATCAAGCTCGAAGAGATACCGCCCGAGGTCCAGCCCCTCGAGAGCCTCACGCTTCGCGAAATGGCCGAGCTCGAGTCCTCCCTTCAGATTGGGGACACTTTCGCGTACGACGACGACGAAGACTGGTGTCCGGATTGGGGAGGAAACCTGCATCTATTCAACAAGGAGGTACTAGTCAACAAAGGATACCTCGCCGCCAACCCCAACGCCAAGCCGGTCAGGATCAAGTATTGCGACTGGGTGGCATCGCATGCGCCTGACAGCAATGGCCTGCGCGGCATGGAGCTGCTCTTGCGCTTCGTGTACAACATGACAGACACGCCCAACGCGGCCAAGCTTATCCTGGCCTACGCGCTGCAGAGGCCTGCCGAATCGGTGGAACAGCGTCTCGAGTACATCATTGATGCTACCAAGCGGACATCGTACGATCCCGTCGTTCTCCAGCAAGACGGCTGGTCGATCAAGAAGGCCGAAAAGCCCGAAGATGGCGAGTGCTTTCACATCGGGCGCCGGATACAGTGGCAGCGACACGAGGCAATTGTCGTTGCCTTTACTCCCGACGAGACCTATGGCGGACTGTGGAAGGCAGTGTACGTGGAGGATAGAGAAACGTTCGACCTCGAGCCCGGCGAGTTGCAGAACGCGATCAAGAAATGGGACAACAAACTGAGGGCCCAGGCGAAGAAGAGGGCGGCCCGGCCAGTACTTGAAAAGGCAGGCAGCACCCGCTTCGCCGCCACTGCGAACTTCACTGTGGACGGAATTGAGCACGGAATCATTTTGGCGGCATCTCCCAGCCGCGCTGCGCAGGGAGTGATGTGGCCCGCCCGAGTCCGACACGTAACTGAGGGGGCGGTGACGGCCGCTGGCAACCTGCGTCGTAATTCGTCCAAGAACATTGTCGAGGTCGTCTTCTTGGCTCCCTTTTGGAACGCGCCGTCCTCGCCATCGAAGCTTGCCGATGCCCAGGACCCTTACTCCCTTGGCCCTCTCTTTGAGTTCGACAACATTGACGTGTCAGAGTACAACATCCAGCAGTATCCATTCGACGCGGTTTCCGTCGAGAAGGTTCGCGACAGCTTCCGGTTCTTGGGTTTGCCGAACGCCGTCTTTGCCCGGTATCTGGACAGTCATCGCCTGGCAGTGGCGCTCAAATCTTATGCGAAGAAGCACATCGACATCGAGCATCGCAGCGATGATCAAATCACGGCGTCCGCCTCGCTGACAGAATCGCATGCCCTGTCTGTGCGAGTTCCAATCTTCCCGCACGTGGCACTCAATGTGCCCTTTGATTTCATACTGTCCAAGCTCCCTCACCCGTCAGAGCTTGCAGCATCGACCACAATGACTGATACAGACGACGATGAGTTCGAACCCACTATCAATATCGACGCAATAATCGGTTCCATGTCGCCGCCGGACTGCTTTGGAAAGAAGCGTTCGTTGGGTGGAGAGGACGAGGCTGTCGAGTTCCTCACTCCAGAGTACAACAAAGCTCTGATTCTTTCTCCTGATCCAAGGTTCACCCCGTCATCGTCACAGTCGACAGAAATAGAAGACGAAGACTCTCTCTGGTCACTCGACAAGTTCGCCAGTGACTTTCTGTGTGGACTTCTCCTTCAATCGCAGGCCTCTGGCGCTAGTTTTGGACTGGGTCAGATTCCTTACCTCGGAAGACTCTTGACCAACCTCATCTTGGACGTTCGTCAACTTACGAAGTCCTTCAAAGAGTACGGGGCTGGCAAGAAGAAAGCAAAACTGAAGCACATGCTATGCCAGTGCTTGATGACCAAGGGCCACGGAGAAGAAGCAATCGCGGGCACCCCTTTCCCAGCCGGAGTATCGAAGGCTACCGTAGCTACTGAATGGCGCAAAGCGTGCGAGCGGATCTATAAACGAGCGGTGGGTAAACTGTCCTTTGCTGGCGTAGGGAACAACGTTACCTCAGTCCTTACCGATTCGAGGTGCAACGGCCACATCACGCAGGCTGGATCGTTCGAGCGACCTGTGAGACTCCCTGCTGCCATCAAGGGGGCGAAACGCGCTGGCGCAGGCTCTGACCCCAACACGTTGCTAATCACGTGCGTTGAAGACCAGTATCTGGAGGTCGCGGAGAACGTCGTCATTCCCAAAACGCACAAGAGTTCTTACATCAAACGGCTCAGGGCAAAGGTCGCGGCCATCCCTCCAAACGAAAGTGGCGTGCCCCTCACGGACGACAGCGAAGGGGAAGGAGGCGAGGACACAATGGGCTCGCGTGGATCCTACACCGCTGCGGTGGTTGGCGTTGCTGCTTGTCTCAAAGCGACTGATATGGTGGTTGGAGGGCAATGCGTCAATGCGTTCTGCGCAGTTCGACCGCCGGGGCACCACGCCGGCCAAGAGCTTCGATCGATGAATGCCATATCGAATGGCTTTTGCTTGTTCAATGGCGCCGCGTGTGCTGCCATGTATGCGACAACGCCTCTGTCACAGGGCGGTCTCGGTCTGAAGCGGGTCTGTATCATTGACGTTGACGTTCACCACGGCAACGGAACTCAGGACTGTCTGTGCCCGACCTACGATCCGAGGTATCTCTACGTTTCTCTTCACGCCGGCGGAGCACACATCAACGGCTACGACGAGGACAGCGAGGATGAATCTTTTCGACTGAGAATCGGCCACGGAAAGAAGGAGGACGGCATATTTCCGGGAAGGTGTGGCGATTCGTCGCCGCACGAGGGCGTGCTCAACATTCCTCTGGGCAAAAAGGTCACGGCGTCGGCAGTTGGGGCGGCGCTGGTAAGTCAAGTGACGCCCAAAGTCGAGGGATTTGCGCCGGACTTGATCATTCTCTCGGCAGGTTTCGATGCACATGTCAACGACCCGCTGGGAATGGGCGGCTTGACGGCCGAAGACTTCAAGTCCGTGACGGAAGTGGCCTGCAACCTGGCGTTCAAAGTGTGCAGCGGCCGCATCTTTTCGGTCTTGGAAGGTGGCTATGGCGTGCCTTGTTGTCAGCCGAGAGACGACCTCTTCCTTCCGACAAATTCGAGTCCTGAGGAGAGATATCTCAATCTGGGAAGCGACATGCCGTCGAACATGACGGACGAGGTGCCGTTCACGCTGAAGCAAAAGCTCGACAAGTGTCACGCAGAGGGATTCCTGGAGTGCGTCAAAGAGCATGTGACCGGGTTCGTGAAGTGCAACAAGAGGAAATAGATTTCAACCCTAAGACATGCATATTACATCTCCTCGCAGCCAGTATCAACCGTACGCCGAAGCCTCTGAGCATTGGTTCACGACAAGAGGAGTGAAGAGCGAGGAGCCGAGCCACTTTCAGTCAGTGGTGCTGTAATGCTACCCCTACCATATCTTGGATACCCCTGCGCTAATATTCCCATAAATTACTTTCACTTGCCTAACCCTAACTGCCGCTGTTAGCGGAAGAAAAGGGGAGGAAGCTTCCTGACTCCTATCCTGACACCATGGCGCTCCGGCACACCAACGACGTCCGCGGCGCTAATGCCCGCCCCAAATTTCGGGCGGGCATTGCCAACGAACCGCCTTGGAACATAAGCCAGACGCCCCCGCAAAAAACCCGATCGAAATCGGCCTTCTACGCACTCCTCGCCGTCGCTGCCACCGCGACGGCTGCCGCCCTCACCAGCGCGGCTTCCCCTGAGCTGATCAAGCTCGTCACCCCGGCAGTTACGACCGCCACCACGGCAGCTACGCTGCCGTCCCACTCGAATTCAGAGAACACCGCGTTGCGCGCCCCGTTTATGGAGAGACGCGCGAAGGGAGTCTTAGTAGCTCCCTCGAACACACCGTCAACTAAGACTCTACAGCTTATTTCTACGAACAATAAGCCCTCCGCGATCGCTGGCCATCCTCCCCCAGCAGCCCCTCCGCGTCCTGCGCCCGACTGGTGGATGGCACCTTCCTTCCGATCCCCACTCGATCGATCTCGCGCCGGCGACAGAGCAACCCCCGCCTCCCCAAAACAACAACACTTCGACATGTGCTCTCTCTCCGAAGCCCCCTCTGCCCTCTTCGGCAGCTCCCGCAACGACCCTGCGAGTCCTCTTGCACCTCGATCTACTATTTCTTCACTGGAATGTCTGCATGGGCTTAGTTTGCATGCCTACCGGCACACTTCAGCCATTTACCGCACATTCGAGGCGTACAGCCTTCCAGCTTCAGTTCACCGGCCCTCCGAATACACTGACAGCCCCTCGAGACTCTGTATCCCGGCCAATGCCACCAACACAGCCCATACCTTCCGGTTCAGCCTTCATCGACCCCCAACACGGCCGCCACTCCACCCTCATCATGATCCCACAACTGGGCCAACATACACCCCACCCCCCGTTCCAACCTCCTCGCCCACAGAATTTTCGCAGGTGTCAACCTCAATCTCCCGCCCTTCTGCATCCTGGCGCGCATCGGATTGCAATATTTCACGCTGCCTACAATGCCAATGCGTTCCCGATCCCATCAGTCTACAAGATGGCCGTCAGATACCCATCTTTTTCACTTTCGATATTTCCAGACGCCATCCTTTCACTGCGACACCCACTACTCCACACCCACACTCCAATCTCAGCGTTCTTCAGCCCTCCTCGAGCAAGCCTGCCCCCCACACGATGGCTCTACTGTTTGATTGTTGTCACACCCACTCGGCACTACGGGCACCAACGGCCCCAGCGTTCCACATCCACACCCCACCGCTCCATTCCCGCAACTCGAGTACCTCCTCGAGGGACTTGGCTCAGCTGTATTCCGCGACGATGCCCACTGCGTCTGCCTTGTTCCACCCACCATCGCCCCATTCCGTCAACTCGAGCACAACAATGGCTCCACTATGTTGTTGTCGTGTCCACATGGCAACGATGCCCACCCAGGCCCTACAACGGGCACAACCAACCGCCGCGCCCTATCTCCCGCCACATTCTACCAAATCGAGCACCTCCACGAGAGACCTTTGTTCCAATACAGAGGCTCCATTGTATTGTGGTCACGTCCAACCGGCAATGATGCTCACTGCGGTCCCATCACGGGCACCAACGCCTACCTCGTTCCACCCACCATCGCCCGATTCCGTCAACTCGAGCACAACGTGGCTCTGCTATGTTGTTGTCGTGTCCACATGGCAAACCCACACTCCAATCTCAGCCTTATTCAGCCACCATATTCCAGCAACTCGAGTATCTCCTCGAGCAACTCTGCCTCCCGCACGATGGCTCCACTGCATGATTGCCGTCACATCAACTTGGCAATACGGGCACCAACGCCCCCAGCGTTCCACATCCACACCCCACCACCCCATTCAAGCAACTCGAGTACCTCCTCGAGAGACTCTTGTTCCAACACGATGGCTCCGCTGTATTTGGCAACAATGTCCACTGCGGCCAAACCACGGGCACGAACGTCCGCCGCGTTCCACCCCCCATCGCCCCATTCCGGCAACCCGAGCACAACGATGGCTCCGTTGTGTTGTTGTTGTGTCCACTTGGCAACGGTGGCCCCACCCCGGGCACTCACGCCCACCGCGCGGAGCGTTGCTCTGCATCAAATGCCAACCAAGGAGAAGGCAACTTCATTCGCCAACCCACTCCTCCCCTTCGACCACCATTTGTGGTTGCCCAAACCACCCGACTGGAGACCGGATCACTTTCCCTCTCCGTTCCCCATTATGGGCTTCGACATCACCCTCTCGCCCCTCCGAGTTTCTCCTTCTCAACTTGTGGATAGTGCCACTTCTTCAAAAAATCTTCAATCAAGGCACTTACCACTCACCGAGAAGGCGAAACTCAGACTGGCGACATACCACAACGACTCTGACGTCACCATACCGGGGAGCCACCCTCCTCCTAGCCCCATGGCCATTGATCCGCATGGGACTATCGGCCCTCACCTGGCATTGCATCTCTTCCTTGCGATTTTCTTCCTCGCGCATGCTCTCCTCCCACGGCAGCATAAGACCCCCAGCCCACCGCCGACAGCGCACGGGAGTACTTTGCCTTCGTATGCACGCAGCAGCCAGTGCCCCACTCCTTCCACGACGCAGAGGGATGTGCCCTACCCCCTTTCATCAGATACCCCTGTTGGGACGATTATTTCCCTCCCTCATCCACCAAAAGATCTCGAGCGGCTCCAACGACATCGCCACTGCAACGGCAGCTCGCCCGCCGAGGTCAAGGTCACCAAGTTGATCTGTACAAGCTCGCACCTGGACCTTCAGTCCACGCCACACAAATTGTTGCAAATCGGTAGTCCACCGCACGGACGCCCTGCACTTCGAGCGCAGCTGGAGGGTTTGATGGTTGGAGGTATCTACGGCCTCCTTCCCTCGACCCTACGGCTGGAACGCCCACCTCTCCCCCACCCCTCTTGGCAACGAGAGGCAGCATGTCGTGCCATGTGCAACGACGGGAGAGAGTCTGAACAAGACGACGGTTTTGTTCACCGCGCATCCGTAGTTAGCTAACAATTCATAGTAAACCACACACACACACAAGAAAAGGGGAGCTCCGCAACCCGTCGGTGTCGGTGCACCCCCTCACTCAACGAGGCCACTATCCCTGGGTTGCAATTGGGCGGCTGCATTGCGATTCGTGCGACGCCTCGCCTACGCAACGTGCGCAAAGCAGCAAACTGAATGAGGGGTACACCTCTTGAAATTTGACGTGCATCATCCCATCACACTTAGCAATGGCGGACGACGACGCGAAGAAGGACGCAACAATCGAGCCGGCAGATACGCCAAAAGCCGCCGCGTCTCCCGACGATTTGATCGAATTGGTGCGGGCGGTCAAATTTGCGCACACTGACTACTCGATGAGAAATGTGCATAAGGAAATATCCGTCACGATGGCGGCTTCCGATCCGAGCTGTGCGTTCTTGAAAGATGTGAAGCTGAACGATGTCAAAAAGGTTTGGAAGAAGGCGCTGAAGGGGTCGCCAGAACCAAAAGCTGCGGCTGCTGAGCAAAAGAAGGACTCTGCACCTGCAACACCAACGGAAGTAGCCGCACCCAAAAACGCTGGCAGCGAACCACCCATCGTCCCCGAAGACGGCATCATCAAATTCTTCACAGTCGGGGATGGGTCGGTCAAAGCGTTGGCGGAAAATTACGCCAATCACTACGCCAAGGCAGCCGTGGCGGCCAGCGAAGAGCAGAATGCAGAGATGGAAAAAGGCAAATACACGCACTTCTTTTTGGACGTGCCGGCCGATCGCAGTGGAAGTCGGCCTCATCAGGCGCTTATCAGCTACAAAGACAATAAACAGCCAAGCAAGGGGAAGGGCAAGAAGGGCAAATCGGCAGAGCAATCCACTTCTGGTGGGAAGCAGATCTTCAAGATACAGCTGCCAGCATTGCCGCCAGGAATGGAGGATACAGAGACGGTGATGCTCGTCTACAACGCGGATAAGAGTGCGCGGACGTTTATCCATCCTCCGTCGTCCTCGAATGGCGAAGAGGACGATGGGGGATATTCCAAGATTAGATTGTTGATCAAAGAAGCCGGGACAAGTGGCGCTCTTGGTGCAACTGGCGGGCAGAAGGGCTACTTTTACGGATTCATTACAAAGACCAAATCGGGGCCAGATGCAGTCAGCATAGATGTGACCGAGATGGCTCCTTCTCAAACGTGGTAGTTGGCACCAGATGGAACAGAGTTGGGTACGATGAGCGGGTGCTATCTAAGCAGTTGCAGAGTCTTCTCATAGGCAACCATGCGGCTAGATGTCACAAGCATTGCGCGGAATGTAGACGGTCCAGCACCACGCCAGAACGCTCTCCATCCTCCAGAGTTGTAAATTGTTCGCATCGCTTGCCTCATTGATATTCGCTCGTGCTGTGCCGATCTTGCTTGCATCACAGACTTTACGCAATCGAAGGGATAATTTGCAATCCACGCCAAGGCTCCGGTGAAAGAACTGATTAATACGACCGTTCCCATTCCAGGTGGTTCGTTGTCATTTCTCTTATTGACAGCATGTGTAATTCGATCATACAATCCCAAATAGACCATTGTAAAAACTCCCTCCCGTCCGAGGTTCGCCACGTGTCCCCGAAACAAAGTATTGCTGACAAAGCTTGCGTCCAATTTCCCGTCTTTCACGACGTTCTGCCTCAATATCGACATCATATCATATCGAGTGGATTGCTTTGCATTGTGGCTGTTCGCCAAGGACATTTGCGCCTGAATCTTGAACCAATCCGTGGGAGTGCTGATGCAAGCCGTTGCAAATCCCGAGAACAATCCGGCAACGAGGGCTGCTGAATTTTCATTCAATAGGGTGCTTTCACTGGCCGCATCTTTGACCTCGTTGAATACCGTGAACATCACAGAGTTCATGACGATTTGGTTGGCCATTGGAGGGCCAATGCCGCGGAATAGCCGCAGGGCATCTCCCCTCGCCAGATGGTGCACCACACCAACGAGATTCGTCTTGGAGAGACGAGGGTTCGTCTGCTGATGCACCTTGATCGTATCGAGCGGGTGGCCGATCAAAGTGGAGAAGCATCCTGCCGTTATCGACCCTGCGATGCAATGCGATTGCTTCGTCATCCGATAGGTACCATTGCCCTCTTTCCCTGAGCACCCCCTGCTTCGCTCGGCGCTTTCCTCTCCTCTCTCCTCTCTGTCCAAAAGTAGGGGTGTGTAAATCATTTGTGACAAGGATTTACAATAATGATAAAAAATATTCCGCACATATCTTTCTATGTTCGTGTACTTGCAATCTTTCTGCCTGTTTGTGTCATCCAAGATGAAATTAACTCAGTGCTGGATCCCTCGCCTGAGCAAAGCAAGAGCAAGCAAGAGGCGAGCAAGCCAACAAGCGAGCAAAGCCAACAAAGTGGACGGACGCGTGTTCTCACGAGCCTTGCCTCCTCTGCTCACAACACGAAATAATATCGTAGCCGCAACATCCTGAGCGGACTGACCCACTGAGACCAATTGATCGAACAGCTCGAGCTCTTTGGTGGCTATCATAATAACAAGGAAAGAGTCATCTATCACGAGAGGAGATACCCCATTAGAACATCGACGGTTCACCTCAGCCTACAGCATTGCAAAAATGGTCGACGATACACCACTCATCGCGGAGACCCGCAGCAACAAGAAGCAGGGCCACCGCGTCTTCTGCTGCTGCGACAGCCGCAAGGCCGCCATCCTCGTGAGCCTCGTGGCGCTGGTCCTCATGATCCTCGCCCTCATCGGGACCGCGTTGGACAGCACTCCCACCGACGTGTGGACGTGGGTCGGCCTCTCCATATCCATCCTGTTCTACCTACTGGTCATCTGGGGTGCCATCCGCTATCACCGCTGCGCTGTCGCCATCTCTCTCATTTGGGAGATCGTCGCGATTGTGCTTCTGTGCATCGGGACGGCCACGTATGATTGGAAGTCAGTGACTGCGGAAGAGAAGCAAAATGGGGCCATCACGGTGGCTGTCATCTTGTTTTGGCGTTTGGTGGTCGTTTATGCTAACGGGACGTTTCTGTACGAGGTTGGAAAAGGAATTATGAGCCACGAGACGCACAGCCGCGAGCGTTATTCGTGCTGCTGCAACGTCTGACTCGCAATGTCTAAAGATGAGGTATAGGTATGCATCGTGCAAGTCCTCAGAGAGGGTTGAGGAAAGTGCCACGGAGAATCACAACGGAGATTTTGAGGGATACACGGAGAGAGGGTGCATTGTTGTTTGAGTTCATTTAATACAGCTTTGATCTATCCCTCAATTACTTCAACAAAGAGGAATCTATCCGTGCTTCTATCCTGCAAATGTTGACTCCAAATCAACACCTGCGGGTGGTGCAAGCCTTACAGTTTCTCCACCACGATCCGGATCTCCTCGTTGGCCCTCTTCGTGTTGGTGTACAGCTTCCTCAGTCCATAAATCCCGCTTTGCTCTTTCGTCTTACTGTAGTGCTCCTTCGTGGGCGGCCGGTCGTCGTAGTCCGGCATGTCCGTCGCCGCAATGATGAGGTGCCTGTCGGCCCACGTGAATCGGTGCGCGCCCATGTCGTTCTTGTTCTGCTCCAGGATGACCGTGCGGCCAGGCACGAGGTGGCGCGGATCGTCGGGGCTCACTTGAGAGCCCTCGTCGCTCGACTCCTTTTCACTCTGCCAGATATCAATCTCGCCTAGGTCGAACTCGGTTTGCATGTGGCGTCCCATCAGATCGTTGATGCCCGCGCCCAGGATGCACGGTCCGCACGTAAACAGCGTGTCGACCGTGTGAGACACCGAGAGGATCGGACTGGGGCAGAGCATGTCATCGTAGTCCACCGAAGTAAAACGATTCCGGATGTTGTTCACGACAATCTCGATGGTGCGAGCCAGGAAGGGATGGCCCGGCGCCGAGGCAATGAGGCCATTCCAGAGGCAGCTGCGGTGTCCCACCTTGATGCCAGGCTCGTCGATGGGCGTCATGAATCCAACGTCGCTCGCGATGGCGTCGTCCAGATTGGTCTGGAGGAGCACGTCCATGTCGGCATAGACGCCGCCACGGATGAGGAGGACGCAGTAGCGGAAGAGATCGGCCTTGAACGCGCCCGGAGTGATGCTCTCGTACGCCTCCCTAACCTCTGGAGGAAAGTGCGCCCCCAGAAACTCCCCGGCGCTGTCATCGTCATAGAACACGTACTCCCACCCGCTCCTTTTCCAGCTTTCGATCAGCCGGCTCATGTTGGGGTAGCCCTCCTTCGTCACCGGCTCGAACCACGTCTGGTGCACAATCTTCGGCACCAGCCTCCCCGGATGCTTCCGCTCCACCGGCGGTCGCACCGCGTACGTCCGCGTCACCTGCTTGGGCGGCGGGCGGATCTTGCACAGCGCGTCGCAGTAGCAGGGGCATTCGAGGTGGCACCTGGAACACGCCGCCCCCGCAACGTAGTCGGCAATGCCCACGAACTCGGACCCCTCCTCGCCTTCCACGCCAGGGATGGGGGCCTCGTTCGACACCGTCTTGAGGCATCGGTGGCACTCCTTTCGATAGGGCAGGCAGTCGTTCTCAAAGAGGATGTCGAAGAAGTTGGGACTGTCGGCGGGATGGTTGGAAAAGCCCAACGCGGGCGAGTCCGGCTCGTATTTGGTGTTGTTCTGCACCAAGCGGACCGTGGACACGTACTGAAGATCGGACTCGGGCACCAAACCCAGCTTGAGAGGCTTGGAGGGAGCCTTTCCGGTGGCCTCGGCGTCCGCGTGAAGCTTGTAGGGCATGTGCAGATCCTCGGCATCAGAAGCTCCGGCATCGGGCGAATATCCTCCCACGGGATGGTGCAGCGCCATGACGGGCAGGCCGTCTCCGTCCTGGCCAAAGGCGAGGCAGCAGTACCCGCCGGCCGACAAAGGGCAGTGGGCCGCCATGCGACGAGAATACACATCCGGGGATCCAAATCCAGACACCGCCGCAGACTGATCGGCCAGAAAGCCGAGGGATTCCGTGCTAACCTCGGCCGAAATCCCAGACGAAACTGGGGCCATGGGGACGCAGCTGTTCTCCAACAGGGTCCAGCTCGAGCTTCCGTACTCCGCCTTGCCCTCCACGCCCTTGTTGCTCCCGTCCACGTCGCTCAGCCCACCGTCGTCCGTGGCACTGTCCTTCTTGCCCACGATCAACCGGTGCAGTTCCCGCGGCAGCAGCAACGGGGAGTTGGCCAACACGTCGTCTGGGGTCTCCAACAACAGGCGGATCACGGACGAGAGCTCGGACGGGGGCGGCAAATGGGGAGACACCGACAGGAAGGACTCGTGGA
>JALLAP010000359.1:0-29131 GCA_036939355.1 Thalassiosira profunda | reverse complement strand
TATGCTCTGTTATAGCGTCAGTTATCTTATTGCTATCATAAACAGATAAACATTCGACTGTTTGGGTTCATGGTACGTCAACGTTGTCCGTCGATGGATCTTCTCGTTCGATGTACTTGGCCCAAGGCGAGTTTGGATCCGGGGTCCCACAAAAGATGTTCATGTTGAAGTGGTAGGCTTCTTCGCCCTCGACATCCGAGCAACCATTTTGGCTCTTCGACATGGCGCTCAACCTTATATCTTTCACTGTCAACTCGCGACGTGGTCCAGCTGAAGAAGATGCTGTGGTAGGCAGGCAATATACCTGCTGCCGCCGTCCCATCCGCTCGAGTAAAAAGTATACCGCAGCCATTATGAAGCCTTGCAGGCTGAAGATGCAGTTCGCAAAGATGTGGAGATTGTATATTGGTAGTCCCGTGATGGTCTTGTACGCAAAATGAATACAGGTGGGGAGGAACGTTCCCCAGAAAGACAAGAGATACAATGCCACTTGTCTTGCAACACTCTTCCACATGATCTTCTTCGCTGAGACTCGTATCCTTTGCATCCCCCTGCTGTCCTCGAGGCTCTTTTCCAACTTTTTGATGCCGCAGTACATGGCCAGGGCGAATGCTGGCGGGAAAATGAAGTAGAGGGCGATCTGCCCAAGGCCAAAGATGTACAAAACCACCGCAACATCCTGTCCTCGTTCGCATGGCACGTCCGGATTTCCTTCGCATCCCCTTGGTGCTTTCGCCATTGAGCAGCTACTTCCGCCTGGGTTAAAGTTCTCCGTGGCTGCGATGACGCAGCAAAGCGATAGTGGAACCGCGTATGCAATTGCATGTATCCACTTTTCGATCCAGACATACCGCTCTTCTCGAAAGCTATTCTTGATTGCAAGATGCGCCTGGAGACTCAGGGAAGCATAATAGAACGGTACAACCATGGTAAACAGCATCGCGATGAAGCCTTGAGCAGTGCAAGTTTGTTGGTTGCCCGACGCCGAGAGATAAAAAGGGGTGCCCTCTGGCACCGGGACACTGGCCAGGAGATACGTCAGCGAGAGCGGAACGACTGCCACGTTTAGCGCCAGGATTAGCCGATGGTACAGCCGCTGCAACTTCTGGCGCTGCCGACACGAGATGTGGCCTATCACATAGACTGATGACAGCAAACTGATGGCTGCGAATGGTATTTGGGCGTAGGCGAACCCGCGCTGCTGCGCGGTCGTCGGTGGCTCCATTGCTCGGCGTGTCCTCCTATTGCAGTATCGCTGACCGCTAATGTGGACGTATGATGTGTGCGCACGGAGCTACGGTTTTGACGAGGCGGAGACCGCTCTAGAGCTGATGCGGCATACCTCGGCCTATCGGCTCTGCTGATCGCAGTCCGTGGTAGGGCGCGACGGGCGGCGGCTCAATCAACGCTGTGGGTCCGAACGAACGATGCACCAAGCCGTCGCTGAAGCGCTTGTTATCGAAAGCGGCGGCATGCAGCCTTGCAAGACAACCAAGATGCCGGGCCGCTGCAATTTTTCGGCGCTGCGCATGTTCTCGGCCTCCTCTCGGCCTCGCATCGTCGAGCAGCTTCGTGACAACCCAAGAACAAGAAGGTCGGCAATTTTTCGTGAATGACCCTTCAGAGCGAAGGATGACCTTTTTGACATCACATCAGCCCTCTCGTCGAAAAACACTGCATGCAGTGATGTGAAAGGCCTCAGGGCCGCTCAGGTGGCAAGGGCGGCGGCGAGCATTGATCGATGTCCGTCGGCGTGTGCCGGCCGTCTTTGGAGGTTCTTGCCGAACGGGCCACTCTTTGCGCCGTGCAATACCGCAACACCCTCGCTCGGTGCATTGGCGTTGACTGCCGCATCGATCAATTATTGCATTGCAACTGCAGGCAGAAGCATCGTATTGAATCCGCGCGGCGCAATCCATCGCCCTCGTCGAAGCTCAATTGCAACTAATATTGTAGAAGCAGCGCCATGATCGACGCCGCCACCTCGCTCGTCAAGACCGTCGTCCTCGCGACGTCGTGGGCGCCCCTCCTCTCGGGCCTCCTCCACCAATGCGCCGAGCCGTCCGACCCGACGTGCCGGGGCGGCGCGGCGGCGTTCCGCGCCATGCTCCGCCATCACCGCGGCGAGGATCCGGCGGTCCTTTTCCAATTGCTCGACAAGAACAACGGTGAGAGATGCGCGCTGCGATCTGGGCCTTGGCCGGGGCTAATGCGCTTGCAACTTATTTGCAACTTAGATACATGATCTTGCTCACATCTTGTGTCATCCGTCTGCGCGCCAGCCTTCGTCCACATGCATCCGCTGGGGCTGTCGGTGAACAGGCTGATCCTCAACGAGCTGATGGGGTTGGAAGTCTTCGCGTCCAGCCCGTCGATCTTGCTCCAGAACAAGCTCGACTATGACGTCTCGAGTCAGGACATTTCGTATCTCCAGACGCACGAGATGCCGCTCCTGTTGACGAATGTGGGAGGTGAGTTGAGATCGATGGCATCTGCGCATCTGAAATGCATAGCGTATGCATTCATACGCATATCACATGCATTGATATGCTACAAACTCATCTCATTGCAATCTATCACTTCTGCTTCAGTTCCTCCGCAGAACTCGTGGCATCCGTTCACCGAGGCGGTGCACTTTGACCAGGACACTGGCCTAGCCGTTCTTTCGATATCCAAGAGTGAAGAGGAGCTGAACACGCCCCAAATCGAGTCGGCGCTGGGCACGCTACGATACGTTCGAAAGACCAACGAGGACAATGGATGCCTCTCGAGTGATGGAGGGATCAGGGACCTCCAAGTCAGCCCTGATTGGCTGGGTTCGCTAGAAGGCTTCTTCATGGAAGATACTTCGCCTGTCTCCGGGCAGGACGGGTCATCGCCCAGATGCTGGCTGCCAGTCGTCTATCACTCTGACGACTCGGATCAGTTTGTGGAGTTCCTCCAAGGAATGCTGGACTTGCCCCAAGAGCATCGCCCGGCCATGGTCATCGATACCGGCGGAAACTTTGCCGAGTACGAGGTCCCCACGTTGGTCGACGGCATCTGGGTGGCGAGCCACCGTTGGGGCAGCCGCGACTACTTCCACCACAAGCTCTCCGTGTCCACAGAAGAGGACTCATTCATGCCCAAGCTCGTGGACGCCGAGTTCATGACCGTCCCGCTCGACCCGCTGCCCGAGGAGTACAAGGACGAGACTTACAAGGCGGAGATTCTAGCGTTACGAGCCCAGGCCGACGTGGCCCTCCAGAACAACCCAGTGGTAGGCCACTCCAAGCACATGCCTGTTACGAGGGACTCCTCTGACTACCGCCCCTGCAAGTCAGGCGAATGCAGCGTCGGTAATCTGTTCACTGATGCCGCACGATGGTATGCCGAGGCTGACGTGGCGTTCATCACCTCCGGCGGGGTCCGAGGCCCCGGCTGGCCAGAGGGCCAAGTATCAGTGGCTGATGTTTGGTCCGCTCTGCCTTTTCCGAATAACTTGTGCTCTGGAGTCATGAATGGTGTGCACCTCTTCCAGCTGCTCAACTATTCCATGTCCGTGTCGACGTTCGAGGGCGTGGATACGGACGATGGAGGCAGGCTGCTTCAAGTCTCCGGCCTGAAGGTGACGTACAACACCGAGATGACTCCGTCTCGCGTCGTTGATGTCCAGGTCTTCAACAAGGCGTTGGACTCCTTCGAGCCTATCGATCGCCTCAAGACGTACAAATTTGCAACAGATAGTTACCTCTGCAGCGCGTACACTCCCTATCCCAACCTCTTGGGCAGCGACACGCTGGTCGTCGAGGGCGAGCAGCCGGGCAAGATCGAGAGCGTTCTCTTCCAAGAGATGGTTGCCGATTATCTGAGCGCCACGACCAGCCAAGACCTCATGTACGATACCCAGACGCAAGGCAGGCTGACCAACGACACGGATGCCACCGAGTTGATGAACCTCGTTCACACCGAGGACACCTGCCGACCCGGAACGTACTGGAAGGGAGACATCGAGACCTGCCTCTCGTGTCCCGTCGACTTCGACGTGACATTCTCCAAGCAGAAGATCGAGTTCGAGGTCACGAGTCGCCTCGATGCCTACGACGACGCCATCGCCATCGAGGAAGATACAATCGTTCTGAAGAACCACGAGCAATACAGCGTCGCTGTGATCCCCAAGAATCTCCCGGACTGGCTCGTGCTCGAGTCGTCTTATGGGCTGTACAATGGAGCCAAGTCTTCCACGCTGGGCCCGGGCGACAGCCTGCCTCTTAGGATGCTTGCCAATCCCCGCGGATTGGATGAAGGAACTGTCTACGTGACAATTGGTTTCGGCGTGTTGGACGGCGAGGATTATCCTGGATGCGTTGGTCAGGACGCGACGTTCGATATCACGCTGAGGGTGCTACCCACTGAGGACCTGAACCAGCTCGGCTCGATCCGCGCGGTCGGCTTCACCCTCTTTGGAATCGTCGCTGTTACTTCCGTCTCCTTCGCCGCATTCGTCCTCTTCAATCGGAGTCAGACCATCGTTAAGGCTTTGCAGCCCATCTTTCTTGGCCTCCTTTGCCTTGGTGTGCTGGTCATGGGATCGGCAATGATCCCCATGTCCATCGATGATGAGATTGCCTCTCAAGAGGGATGCGACGTGAAATGCATGGCCGTCCCGTGGCTCATCTGCCTCGGCTTCAGTGTTGCAGTCAGTGCTTTATTTGCAAAGCTCTGGCGGATAAACCGGCTGTTCAACTCCGGCGCTCCATTGAGGAGAGTGCAAGTCCACGCCAAGGACGTGTGAGTAAATCTCAGTTTGGACCTGTTTCGTTCATGGATGTCAGCTCACGATGCGCTCATCTCTTTCTGATGCATCTAACCCGCAGTGCAAAGCCAATGCTTGTTCTCTTCGCTCTCAACGTCGTCATACTTCTGACATGGACGTTTGTGGATCCGCTAACGTGGCAGCGATTTCACATGCTCGGCACGCCGTGGAACACGTACGGAATGTGCTCAGGCTCCGATCCTTCTTCAGCCAACGCCTTCTTCATTGTCATCCTGGTGTTGAACATCTGCGCGCTGATCGCCACTGCTTACCAGGCCTGGAAGGCTCGCAATATCAGCGACGAATTCTCGGAGACCAAAATCGTCGGTATCGCCCTGTACAGCTGGCTGCAGCTCCTGGTCGTGGGCGTTCCGGTGCTCTTCCTCATAGACCCAGACAATACACGCCCAAGGTACTTCATCCAAGTGGCTCTACTCTTTGCGATATGCATGTCGATGCTGTGCATCATCTTCGTCCNGCCCAAGGTACTTCATCCAAGTGGCTCTACTCTTTGCGATATGCATGTCGATGCTGTGCATCATCTTCGTCCCCGTACTGCTGCAAATAAGGAAGGCACGCATCCAAAGAAAGGTCCAGGCGAGCAACCGGACAGCGGGGTACACAAACACCAGCTCGTCGAGGAGCACTGGCCTTCGTATTTCAGGCCTGACTGTCAACGTCGACCCCGCGTTCTTGGCGTCAGTCAGGAAGAACAAGGAGGGGTTCGAGAGCGACGAGTTGGAAAGGGAGGAGGAGCTGGAGCGAGAGCATTCAGATGAATCAATTCTTCCCGACGTAGCGGTCCCTGTGTAGGCAGCAACGCTTGAGAGTAGGTAGCAATGTACAATAGACCAGAGAAGCAATACGCACAATGGTGTGAAGTCGGGGTATTCGGTCAGAAACGATGCGCTAGTGCCCCCTGCCTCTACGCAAGTGCATCGTTTCGCAGTGCTTCCGGGGCTGCCACACCGCGAGCGTGATCAACTCTTCTCCGTTCTCCTCCTTTGCTTCGCATTCGTCCTCGGCCACCGCCCCAAGAGAATGAGAAGTGCCCGTCTGTTCTATGAACGATATTTCTTCCGGAATCGGCGCGTTTCTTTGGACGGCAGAGAGCAATCTCTTCACTGCCACCGCGGGGCCCACCTTCTTCGTTCTGCTATTGATACTGGGCAGTGTTGCTGTTGACCAGCTCTCGACGGTTCCTTCCCGATTAGGGTCAATAGAGACTGACGTGGGGACTGACCATTCGCCCTTGTCCGCTTCGTACCAGGCGGAGTGTTGCACCGCAGAACCCGCGCCCCCCTGAGGCTTCTCCAATATCACCGCCTCCACGGGAACGTCGCCCTGGATCGACAGAACGGCGACATCGTCCTTCGCAGCTTCTGTCTCTTCGTTGCCTTCTTCCTCCAATGCATTCTCCTTTGCATTTACCTCCCGCTCCTCGATGGCGATTGAAACATCTTTGTTCGCCAGCTGGCACTCGACGTGGGTGCTTTCCGTCGTGGCATTGCGCCCTAAATCCGGCAATGAAATGGCACCAGAAACGACGGAGCAGTTGTCAATTTCGGGCTGTTCGTTGAATTGGCGGGGCTTTGAGATGGAAGCGATCAGAGGTGGCTTCCCATCACCGACAAAGAAATGGTGGGAATCTTCTCGTTCTTCCCATCCCACCTCGACCGCCTCCTCCTTTTTATCTTCTTTGGCGGGGTGGTTGTTGGCTCGTTCAGTTGCAGCCTCCGCCTTCAGCTGCCGCAGCCTCTTTTCCAGCGCCGCAATCTCGGCCAACTTGTCCTCGTCCCCGTGCAGGCTGCCCGCGCTGCTGTGGCTGTGCCCACTATACAAAGTGGTATCCTCGTCGGCGAGCGCGGCGAAGGGCGGATCGGTGGCGAAGCAAGCGGCGAAGCATGACGCCACGTTAGATCGATTCGATTCGTCCAACGCGTCGCGGTCACCCTCTTCGGGGTGCGCCGAAGACTCGTCGTCGTTCCTCCGCTCGGCGACCCATCCAAATCGCGAGAGGGACGGGGCCCGGACATCGGCGCTGGCCGCCTTCCCCGAGGAGGCCCTCCGGAGGAGCGAGGATCCCTTGGATCGCTCCGATCCCTCGGACCGCCCCAATGGCAGGTGGGGGACCTGGCCAATCTCGACGAATCGAGGGAGATCGCTGCGTCCGTCCATGATTGGTGCCGAGGCGGTAGATACATTCAGCGCCTAGTAGTTTGCCCTGATTTCGCTCCTGCCTATGAGACAATGGAACGGGGATGCCCACCGTGGTCTCTCGCAGCACCTACCAGGCACCTCCTCGCAATCCCCCGAACACGAGAGGTGCGCGAGCACGCCATCGAGTGAGAGGAACGCTTTGCAACTCTACAGCCGCTCTCGAGCCCCCGAAACCGCAGGCCCCAACCACAGCGCGCCGATGCCGACGCCGGCGAGCACCTCCTGCACATCGTCAGCTGCCGGAGCGGTGATAAGCGGGGGTTTGGGGGCGAGGGGGAGGGGGCGGATCTACTTCCAACTTCGCAAATTCCCTGAAATACGCACCCCCCCCTCCCTTCAATACGCACCCTCCGAATAAGAGTTCCTACGTATTGTAGAGACTTGTCCGTTTCCTTGTTCAGAAAGGGATGGTACGTGGGAATTAGTACTTGTTTATTTGAATTCGTTTGAAATTTAGTCACGTAGGAATCAATTGGAATAGATTCAAGATCGAAAACTCCCGCCAAAAAACTTTGCCTCCACCAAAGCAAGAAGCAAAACACGCTGCAAACCCTCCACCCTCTCAGCAATGCTTGCTCACTTACTTCACCAAATCAAAGTGCATGATTACTCAATTCACCAACTCTCCTTGTGCTGATACCTCGTTTCACCATCCTTGCCCCCTACGTGAGCCATCGAGAGACATATCTCACGTGTGCTGCCACCGGCCCCCTCCAGAAGCAGAAGGCATCACTCCTGCCTCTCATCGACTCTGACCGTCGTCATGCCTAACGACGATGCCTCCGATGGAGAGTCCTCTGCCGACTCCGACGCTAGCCTAGCGCTATTCCTCAATGGCGCATTCGGAGCAACGGTCAACGCCGGGGCAGCTAATAACGACGATGGCGATGACGATTGTTTGTCCCCGTCGTTTGGGGAGATGCAGATTGCTAGAGACAAACGCAAGGATCGCTCATGGACTACGAACTCGTCGCCCCGTCGTACGCACGTCCGTGATCTCGGCTCGGCCTTTGAACACATAGCTGCCGATGCAAACGTTCCTCCGACCGCCACGGCCGCCGATGCAATTGACGTCGATGCTGAGAAGAACGATATCGATATTCCAGATCACATCGTGGCGCTCGCGGCCAAGACAGATGAAACCGGTGCAGTTGCCAACGCTGGTTCTCCCTTCAAGTTGTCTTTGTCCGAAACCGTTGGGATGAGAGCCGAAGACGTCCCCGATTCCTGGTTGTCGGTGGAAGAGGCGTTGGACATCAAGCAGGAGTATGTGTTTCCGGCTGGAGCTGGAGCAGTCAACCTCAATTATCAGCAACGCTCCACCGTCAGCATCGGTACAGGTGGACCGCGGACGTTGCAGAATCAGGGGAACCATCAACATCGATTGAACGGTTATCGTGCACCACGCTCGTTCCTGGCTGGAGCTGGTGGTGCCAGAACGAACAGTACGATTGCACCGTCAAACTATAATCGTGATCGCTCGTTCCCGGCTAGTGCCGGTGCTGCCAGTGTGAACAATACGACTGCATCGTCAAACATGCCTCGTACCACCAGGCCCGGCAAGGTCTTCCCGGCTGCAAATACGCCACATCAGAGTCATACCAATGGTTCTTCCGCTGCAGGGTCGTATGCCACTCCCGTACCCCTCAACGAGTTATTCCGGCGTGGCACTCCAACCTCAGGAGGTCACGAATCATTCTATCAGCAGCTCCCTCCTGAGGTTCATAAAGCATACCCTTTCTTCAAGGTCATACCCGAGTGCTGCGTCCCGATTGACGATGGGAAACCCCTTGGAAGTGTAGATCGAATGAAGTACACCGAGGAAGAGGAGATCGCGGTGCATGGGCCGTCCGGGTTCCTCCAAAAGCACCTACTAATGCACTCCAAGAAGAACATCTCCAAAAAGTCTAAAACGGATAGCACAAGGTATCACTCCCGCAAAATTCCCAAGCAGGAAACCGTGGCGCTGTACTCCTGCAAAGGATACTGCAAAGCTTGCCCTGGGCAGAGTTGCAACTATCAGCTCAAAGTTGTACGGGTCCCGGGCGGTATCGTTGGGCTAGTGAAGTGTAACATTGTCGATGGCCAGAAGGTGCCCATCGCTCATACAAACCATCACGCCTTCAGGTCGGAGACCAAAGACAAAGGCACGGCCAAGAAAAAGCAGACCCTCTCGGGCCCTCTCTCTCTTGCGCAGCAAGAGTACTGTATCGAGAATTGGATACCGGGAAACCCAGACCTTTTCGTCAAACAGGTGATCGCTGCTCCTAACTTGCCCTGCAGCAGTCCGCAGATAGCACACCGGGCCAAGTTCAAGGAGTCGTTCCAAAAGTTCGTCGACAACAACCCGAAATACTTCAACTGCGGACCCGGTGGTCCGCAGATGACGTTGGAGGTGGCGAAGGAGATTCTGGGCATGCTCACCGATGCAATTGGTGCCGATCGGCCGGAAGAGGCACCGGTCGGAGAATCTCAAGACCGCTACTACTCTAGCAAAGATTGGAAGGACTACGTATGGAAGCACATCCGGGTGGTAGACAGCGATGTTGATGCAACGCCGGGCGTCTTCACGTATATCTTGTTCATGCCCAGGGACGCCAAGGACCGTGCCGAGGCAGCCACGAAGATGTTTACCGAAAAATCTGTGCAGATCGAAGTAGACTTCTTTCACGTGCACAGCGCCGTGCCATGGCAGGTGGGGCATGCCGGGGTATCTGACTTCCTCCATAAGTATTGGCCGCTGGCATACATCATCGCCATTTCCGAGAACGAAGCATCCGCGGTGCGTTTGCTGGTCCAAGCGATTGATTTGGTGGAGAAAGAAAACGATGGCACCGTGAACACGATGCTAGCCGACGGAGGCACTGCCCTGCTGAGTGCACTGGAGAACATTAATCGGCAGAGAGCTGCGGTTGGCTTGTCTGAGATTGACTTGAGGCGATGTTTTGCACACGTCATTCGTATGCCGCTCACCCGCGGAGGCGGTTACCGCGGTGGGAAGGGCTCCTTCCCGAGGTACCTCCTCGACACGCTGAAGGTCCCAGCGAAAGTTGTTTCGAAGATCATGTCAAGGCTCGTCTTGTTCAATTACCTTCCAGACGCAGAGACGTTTGCCGTTGCCATTGACATCCTCTTGGAGGAATACGAGCAGTACTTGAACGACCACACCATCGAGACCTACCTCAACCGAAGCAACCCCAAGCTGCTCGGAGGGAGGGCGGCCAGCGATCACCAAGGGCAGGTCGGGAGCAACAATGGCGGAGAGAGGGTGGGCGGCAACGAGAAGAAGAAGCTCATCGATTCCATCCAGAACGTACGTGGGGCCGAACGAAAGAACTTTGTTCGTTGCTTCGAGGCCGTTGCGCTCAACTGTGAATGCGGCTTCGAGGGTGGTGTGAAAAGATTTGCCACACAGCCCGCACTCACAAGCCAACATTACGACTTCATCCGACGCCTGAGTCGGTGGACGCCGGGTGCGGCCGCGGATGCTGAATTCCTCTACTTGGCCTGCACTGATTCTGATCGCACTGTTCTATCAGTGGAACAGTGCATCGGCGTGTCAAGTGCCTCGTTCGTCGTTTGGATTCCTTCGACGAGCCTCCTTTTGACACTCATCAAGAAGATGAAGAACGAAACGAGGCAGGCGTCATCGTGGTGGCCAGGACGCCTACAACAGGCGATTACGCCTAGTAACTCGGTCGATCCTTCCAGCACAAAATATCAAGAGTGGTTGGGTGCTATGGGCAACCTGACTGTTGACGAACGAGATGAGCTGAAACAGCATGTCCTAGTTACGCTCAGTCTACATACTGTGGCGAGGAAGCCAGGAGAAGACCTCTACTCTTACCTCCTACGAATGGCTCAAAGGGTCGTTAATCCACCCAAGGGCAGGGTGAAGGTGGCTGCGATCGAATCATTGAAGCAGGCGAAGGCAAAGCAAGATGACATCGACAAGTGGGGCAATGTCAAGAAGACGAGCGGAGGCAACACGGCGAAGAAGAAGAACAAGAAGAAGAACAAGAGCGACGATAGCCCACCGGCCGACATACCAGACGAAGATCTGTGTGCGGACGTTCACATCGATATCGACCTCGATGAGGATGCAGACATCGAGGATATCATCGAATGCCTGCTCGCATACGACAACAACATGTTCGACGTGGGCGAAGTAGAAACGCTCAAGTTCATAGACAGGAGCGAAAAAGTAAGAGCTCCTCGTGAGCTTGGCGACTTTGTAAAGATCGTCATCGACGGACCAAGAAGGAGCGTTCGGTGCAACTGCGAGAGGTGCAGCAGATGGGGCACGTGTGACTTCGTAACCACCTTTCAATCGCTGCAGTTTGGCACGGTCCCGAGCGACAACATCATGATAGCCGGGGAGCTGATGGACTGGAGGCGTATGGTAAAGCGTGCCCGGGAAGTGGCCAGGGAGATAAACATTCGTCCGCCGGGAATCTAGCCATGCTCACTGATTTCACCGGAATGATATTTGTTGAAGTGAGATATCAATTCTCACCTACATGTTATTTTAAAATTTAAAAAGAATTCTGTTTCAAGTCTTGGTTCTGCTCCCTTTCCCATTTGGTGAAATGAAAGAGCAGCCGGTTCTCAAGGCTGGAGTGTTCACTCCCGCAGAATTCTCATTGCTTCCTCACTTCCTCACTCCATTGCTCCGAGCATGACCAAGACGAAGGGCAAAGCCAAAGCGAAAGCCAAGCGCAAGCAAACGCCGAAGAAGGCCGCGGTGGGCGGCAAGGGATCGAGAGGACCGTACCAGAATTGGCACGATGAGCAGGGCCAGGCCAAGATCGCGTCCTTCGTTAAAGAGTGGGACGACAAAGACACCCCAGCCTCGAAGAAGCCCGGGCCCGAGTACGCCGCGTCGAAGGGCATCTCGTACCACAGTCTGCGCGATTACATCAAGAGGGACAAGTCGAAGCGAAAGAAGATCGAGCCAAAGCCTGCACCGACGCTCGTTCCCAGGCAAGAGATGAGATCCTTCGTCCTCCAAATGATCGACGAGCGCCCCGATCTGAGAGAGTCCCACGACTTGCACAAGGAGCACGTCATGGACTCGTTCAAGAAGAGGTTCGATTCTCTAAACCTCGACTGGAAGCAGTGCGACAACCAGTACCACCATCAGATCCTGCCATTGATCACGCAGCTGTCGTTCTCTCTCTTCGCTGGGTACCTCTGCTTCCAGTACTGCAGCCACTTGACTGACCACCCTCTGCGCCAGTGCACCCCAAAGGAGACGAAGGCGAGGTTCCCTGGAGTAATGGACGCCGCGGTGCCCTGGGTGCACACCAACGTGAACGTTGCGTTCTCCCCCACCGAAATGATCAACCTCTGCCCGCGTCTCGACAAAACGCCGCACTGCTCGGACCTGATGAAGAACAAGCGTGACTCAGACCGATTCTTCCGGGCGAACGGCATCAACGTGGTCGACGTCCCCGCGTGGATGCTGACGTACGAAGAGAGCCCCGACATCAAAGTCTATCGCGAGGGCTCGCTGGAGTTGGATGGCCTGCACGAGGCTGGTTGGACGGAGCAATATCGAAGGGCGTTCTTCCAGCAAACGATGGCGTACGCCGACAAGCCAGAAAACGCCGCTGCTCTCACGAAGGAAAAAAGCCGGGACGTGGGCAAGGTCGTGAGATTGGATCTCTGGTACAGGCAAGGCCAAGGTTCGTCCACACTCTACCTCGATTCCGACGGCCGCCCATACATCTTGGGGGGGAAGTACCTCCGAATTCCACTCTTCTACGGCAGTATAATCAAGTCGATGGACGACGAGTTGAAGCTCGCTCTGGGGAAGCTGTTGCAATACATGCAGCGGCTCGTCTGCGTCAAGTACCCCGGCTCCTTCACTGACCGGCGGCGCCACGAGCTGTCCCGGCAGCACCGCGATGGTCTTTACGCTGACCTGGAGGTGAGCTGGGAGTACGTGGGCATCATCGCGCGAGAGATCAGCGAGAAGGACAAGCTGGCGAAGCACCTCGATCACAAGAACGACTCACGAGAGGGATACGACATGTGCGCCCTGTACTCGTACGTCATTCGCGACGACGAGAGCGGGAGCGATTACAGGGTGACAATCGTTGCAACGACGAGGCAGGGCTGGGGCCGGTTGATGGAGCGGATCCGGGAGGTGGAGGGTTAGACGTAACGTAGCTGGGATGGCTAGCACACACTCTTCGTCTCACCTAAATTGAATCAAATCAGGAATGGTTTCGATTCTGTTCTTGATTTCCCGGCAGAAGAAGACATTCGTTGCACAACCCAAGCAATGAGCAGCAAACGACGCACTGTCGTCACCAACGTTGAGTTCGCGGCAACGTATCGACGGGAGCATCTCCTTCCGCCGGAGGACGACGACCTTCCGCCGGCGCTAAAGAAATGCTTCGGCCGCGTGCTCGCTCTCATCGAGGCGTGGAGGCGGAAGCATCGACCAATCGACGATATAAACAGCGCGTCAGTTGCATCGCTTGAGTTGTCGAGGGAAGAGTGGACCCACATCACTCCACAACTCACCAAAGACGTATTCTACAGTATCTTCCTCGACAAGTTGCTCTCCATCGCCCGCGAAACAAATGGAGATTTGCGCCTCATCTTCGAGGTCGTTCTCACGATGGCGTTCACGCCGTCTCCCAGCGGCTGGTGCGCAGGCGTGGACGCTGCGATGGCCTCGGACGCGGACGACAACCTCGTGATTCGCTTCATCGATTGCATGGTCGCGGAGAACATGTGCGTCTCTGCTGGGCAGTACCGACGCTGCCAAGTCAGCCACAAGAGGACGGTTGTTGCGGCCGAGATCTATCGATCGCTCAGCAATCTTCCCGCGCTCATCGAACTGGCCAACAGCAGCAACGACACCAAGGAGGTTGTGGACGCGTTCTGCGCAAAGCCGTGCGAGGGAGGTCTGTATCTCGTTGGGATGCTGAAGGGCCAGGAGATGATCAACATTTTCTCCAAGCTCGGCATCATCACCAACCACACTCACATGAACACAGTGCTGTTTGCGAAGAATACAAAGACGAGTCAGCGTTTGCAGTCAATGGGGATCAAGGATGCCAACACGGACAAGCTCTTTGCTTACCTCGAGAAGAAGTTGAACTTGTCCCGCAGCAAGTGCGAGAATGCCACCTGCGAGGGGCTGCGGATGGCCGCCAGCAACCGCTGTTTCTGGGACACCGTGGCGCCCTGGCAAAAGATCTATACGCTGGAGGGCCGGGCGCTCCGGGCGTTCGATTTCGATGGGGGGGAGACGGCCGTTGCGATTCCCGCGTGGACGACGGACGGAAGTGCTTGCCGCGGCATCCGCTGGTGGGATCCCGAGTACGAGCGTGGGAACGAGGGCAAGTTGAGCAGGGTCGTGGTGCTGACGAGGAACGAATCGAAGAAGTAGGCATTAGCACTCACGTTTGTAGATTAATGCAGTCTCGGACAGCGTTTCCCCCATTAATAAATTGGCTTGATAGATCATTTCAACAAATCCCTGAAAAATGAGGAAGTGAAATATCAAGTGAGAGAGATGATATCGGGGTTGATCAGTATGCAAGCAGCAAGCAGTGCACTCACACTTCTTGTGTGCATGTGATGTGCTCCCCCCTGCTCCCCCGCCTCCTCCTCCGCCGTTGCCGCCCCCGTGCAGCCGCTAGATTCCGCACGCACGTCGATTAACGACGATCGTGCCGCACGCAGCACGTGGGCGCTTGGTGTGGGCGGCGGGGGAACCGGGGGCGAGGAGGCGGCCGTCGGACTTCACGAGTTCCAGCCTCCAACCACGCTCGTAGCGCGCGGCCACGCGGTGCTCTCCACCACGCTCGTCGCTGCGTCCGCCGCCGTTGTCGATGCGCTTCTCGCGTTGGTGCACTCGCGCACGGACGGCGAGCTGGCGGAGTACCTTACAGCAGGCGGGGCGGTGCCGAGAGGACGAGGGTGACCGCCGTCGGCGTTGATGTCTCCGCCCGCCTCCCGGATAGGTCTGGCGGGCGGCGTAACAATTGAGGGCGGAGGCACCATGGCAGCGACACCGAGAGGGATGGAAACGGGCGCTGCCGCGGGGAGGCGTGGCGAGGGTCGAAGGGCGCGTTGCGGCACGGCGTGTTCTTTGATGTTTGAGGGGAGGGAGGAGGGGAGACAGCGTTGGGTCTGAATTTTTCCGGAACGGGGGGAGTCAGAGCCGCCCAAATCCTACGGGTACCATGTTAAACGGCCAAACTAAAATGCGTAGCTTTCCCACATAGGAACTCTTATTCGGAGGGTGCGTATTGAAGGGAGGGGGGGGTGCGTATTGAAGGGAAAATGCTCCAACTTCCGCCGCAAAGGCTACGTACGTACTTACGCTAGGGTAGTAACCTTTCCAGCAGGCAAAAGCTACAAATGCAAGAAACACCTCCGATGACTTGGATCGCTTCCCCTCCTCCGGGAAGCCGCACTCTCAATGTAACCATAACAACCCACTAATCCTCCGGGATCACGTCGGGACTGCTGGAATATTCGACGTACCCATCGGGACCATCCCCCGGAACCAAGATGTGCATCCGCCGTATCCACACCCACTTTTTCTTGTCTCCGATGAACTCATGGCCCGGCATTTTGTGAACCCGATCGATCGTGCCGTCGTCCATTCCCTGTATGACCGTTCCGATGGCGCAGTCGGCCTCGTAGGGATTTCTCTTTTGCTGGCTGCCAGGCCCGTGGTTTTTGCTGTTGTCCTGGATGCTCACGTAAAATTCCGGCCCCGACGGCCGGCCCGCGTATCCTATCGTTCCCTTCTTGTGCGGAAACTCCTTGCTGTACTCCTGAAAGGGCATGCTTTCCGTCACTCCCGACCGAGCCATGGCTTGCAATACATGCCCGGCGTTGCGGTGGAAGGCGCCCTTCTTCCACGTCCGCGCAATCTCCAGGAAATTGTACACCGAACACGGAATGAGGGATATTGGCGCCAGCTCGATCAGGAGCGTCCCATCCTTGCCCTTCTCCTCAAAATCAGGAATGGTAGATTGGAACTCCAGATCGAACTTGATCCGGAATCTCTTGTCCCCGAACGATCCGTACCGCAGCCCTATCAACTCCCGCGTCGCCTCCTGCAATTTTCCTGTCACCTCCAGGGAATGCTTATCGTCCTCCATGATGACGCCAGTCTTTTTGATCGCTCGGACCTGCGCCTCGAGGTCGGCCCTGACGGCCGCGGCCTCCTTCTCGCTCTTTTGCTTTGCTACCCCATTATCGTTGTTATGCTTCGGCTCAACGACCACCGCCGCTCCAGAATCGGAGGCCACGATCGCCGGCGCCGCCTTGCCCGCCAATTTGTCCGCCGCGCGCAGATGGGCGCCCTCCTTGGCCCGCGATACCGCGCTGGAGGCGGCCATGCGAGGGTGCACCTCCTTGTCGAGGGGCGGGTGCAGCATCGAGACGAGGAGGACGAACGCCAACGAGAGTGCGACGAGCGACGCGAGGATGGCGACGCGCTGCCGCTGCTCGGACTTGGCGCTCTTGATGTTGGAGTCGTAGCCCATCGTTGCGAGGAGGCTGGAGGGGCGGGGTGCAGGCGTCGGGGCCCAGGGTAGCACGGTTGGCGGGTTGTTGTTTGTGTTGCAAAATCGTTGAGCGAGATCTTTGCTCTTACGTAGGTATCTACGTACACGGTAGGTAACTCGCAATATCGGCATTGGTACCACGTATTACGTACTCTCCCAGTCGGCTTCAAATCGGCTTCGAACTCGTGCCAAATTTGGCGGAAGGGCAGATTTTGGCCCGTTGCCCGCGCCGCCTCGTTTTGGGCCGGTAGCCCGCCTCTTCACTCGATTTCGGACCCGGCAGCCCGTGCCTCCTCTTGGCTCCTTGTTGCGCTTGTTACCGGGGCTGGGTTGATTGCTTGGTTGCAATTTGCAATGACTGGCTCGTCGCGAGGCGATTGGATAGATTGTGCACATGATATGAACCGGGGGGATATGATGGCAACGAAGCGACGGGGTCGCCCGCCGTCGTCGACGGCGGCCGTCCTCCTCCCGCGGGCCGTCCTGCTCGCGTTGCTCGTGGCCACTGCATGGGGCAAGAAGGACGAGGAGGCAAAGGCGCCCGAACCCGCGCCGGCGGATGCCGCGGCTCCGGATTGGCTGACGACGCTCTCCGAGTTGGAAAGAGCAACCACGGGGCCGCCCACGATCTCGAGCCAGCCTAGCGCGAGTCCCTCGACGGCTCCACCCACGCTTGAACCCACCACGGCCACCCCCAGCTCGAAACCTACCAGCCTGTCGCCAACTACTCTGTCTCCGACGGAGCCTCCGCCGACAACATCGCCGACACTTCCGCCAGCAACTGGGTTTCCTACCCTGGCTCCAGTGACTCCTGCTCCATTCCTAGCCTCGCTGCAAGCTGGGGAAGCGGATTGCTGGGATCCCAACCTGACGAAGCAAGAGTGCAAGGATGCGGCCAACTGCGATTGGATAAAGGGCGACGACGGCACCATGATGTGTGATTTCCTGTTCTCCACAAGCCAGGTCACTTCTCCCGGCGGTGGCTCCACAGAAAACTGCTTTGTCTTGTCAACGGACGAGGCTGCCTGCGTGGCCGCGTCCAACTGCAAGTGGTCGTCAGATTCGGCCGGTAATACCCTCTGCCGCAACGTCGCCACCACCCCCGTCGAGAACTGCTACGTCCTCTCTGAGAGTGAAGTGGACTGCCTCGCGGCCTCGAACTGCGAGTGGGTCGACCTCGATTCCAATGGGAACACCGTCTGCAACCCAAAGGCAGTGGTGGCGGACAATTGCTACGTGCTGTCGCTCAGCGAGAACGAGTGCAAGATTGCAATCAACTGCGAGTGGACGGTGGGCTCGAACGGTATGACGCTGTGTCGGGATACTCCGGTGACGACGCCCAGCCTGGCGGACACGCCACTCCCCACAGATGTGCCCGACGGAGTCTCCTCAAGTGGTCAAGCCGACGGGCTGGAGGATTGCGACGATCCAAATTTGTCCAAGGAGGCATGCAAGCTTTCCAGCAACTGCGTTTGGGATCGGAACGCGAATGAGTGCATCGAAGTGACGTTCTCGCCGACAGATGCCCCAACAGAGGAACCCGATCCAACGGAGACACCGACTGAGATGCCGACAACGCTAGATCCGACGCCAGTGCCCACCACGGATGAGCCGGTGAGTCTACAGATACGCTTTTGTGAATGATCTTTCTTTTTGCATGCAACTCACATGTGACTTTGCTTACCTTCTTCATTGCGCATTTGCAGACGAGAGAACCTACTCCGCAGCCGACCAGAGAGCCAACGCTCGAGCCAGTGAGTGTATTGTTGTTTCCAACATTGAGTCGATTTGAGTCGAAGCTCATTCATTGCTAATATCACACATCTTGCCACAAACAAAGACGCCCTCGCCCACAAAGAAGCCGACGAAAGAGCCCTTTGCTGGCGGCATCTGCAATGATCCCGCGTTGACGAAGAACGACTGCAAGGATCTGGACGAGTGCGAGTGGGACAAACAGGAAGATGTGTGCCTGACTGTCACATTGGAGCCAACCAAATCGCCCGTCGTACCGGCCCTCCAGTTGGTAGGGTTGCCAAACCCCACCCCCAGGCCGACGCCGAAACCGACGAAAGTTCCCACCCAACGGCCCACCCCGCCGCCCACAATCAGCCCTGCTCCGACTGACTTCCCGACCGATCCTCCCACAAAATCATCGTCGCCAACGAGGTTGCAGCCAACTGAATCGCCTACCATCACGGCATACCCCACGAAGGGCGGCTATCAGTATCGGCGCCCCCTGCTCAATGACGTGCGCTTCGTGCCTTGGAACAAGCTGAACCGCGCCCACCAGATCGTGGCGCAGGAGCACCTGCGGTACACGAAGGAGTCTTGGAACCAGGTTGGAACGAATCCCATCGAGCGGCTGCGCTGGGCGGATCTGAGCGATGCGCAGAGGACAGCGGCCATGCAGCTGGGGTTCGAAGATGATGTGTCGTGGAACTGCTGGCAGAACCACTTTGAGTCGTTCTCGTGGAAGCAGCTCCACGCTCTGGAGCTGACTCCTTACCTTCAATCGCTGGGTTGGAACATGGACTCGTGGAATGCGCAATACGGCGATTCCCAAACGACCAGGAGGCAGTTGTGGGAAGATTTGGACGAGGAGCAGGTTCGAAGTGCGCTCCAGCTGTGTCATTACAAGAGCACGTACGATCGACTGGACATTGCGGAGTATGGCATAGGAACTCCCATTGCGAAACCTCCGAAGCGCTACGTTCCTTGGGAGGACTTGGACGAGCAATTGCGCGTGCAACTGGAGCAAAGCTTGGGATACACGCATCTGACATGGAACGTGGTTGGACTGGCAGATGTGGAGCAAAAAGGCTGGTTCGAGTTCATGTACTATGAAAAGGATACCGCGACTGCCCTTGGATACGATGACGCGAGCTGGGATTGCTGGCAAAGTGAGTCTGTCTTGCTCGTTCGGAGTTCACCATGAAGCAATCGTTCTCACGTCGTTCTCACGTTTCGACCCATTTACAGACCATTACGATTCTTACTCGTGGTCGGACCTGGAAAAGAGAGGGCACGACGTTGCCATGGCAGGCTTGGGGTGGTCGGAGCAATCCTGGGACGGATTGGCCGATGCACCAGCCTCCAATGAGAAGGCCTGGAAGGAGCTGAATGAAACCGAACTATTGCACGCCACCGAACTTTGCTACGACGAGGATGTTTGGGACCAGAACGACATGACGAAGAACCCAGGCCCGTTCCCGTTTCCCAAGCCGAAGATTAGATATCGTGTCTGGGACGATCTTTCAGACGAGCAGAAGAGCGTTGCCTCGAATGTGTTTCTCTACGAGGAATCGACGTGGAACGATGTGGGACGCGCGGACATAGAGAAGCGGGCTTGGTCGGATCTGACCGAGTACCAGAGACCCTACGCCATCCAGCTCGGTTTGTACGAACGCACCTGGGACTGCTTCCAAAACGTGAGACTCTTTGACCGTCTATATTTCTGCGATCATGCCTGGGCTCGCACATTCTCACTTTCCCTTTACTCGCAGCATTATCGGGGTACAAAGTGGAGCGATCTTCCAGAGGATGCGTCGAGTGCAGCGCTCGCCCTGGGCTGGGAAGAGAGCACCTGGTCGAGATGGACAGGAGAACCTGCGCCTTACAGTAAGAAATGGAGTGAACTCAGTGCGGGGCAAAAAGAAGCCGCTCATGATTTGTGCCACTTCAATGTGACATGGCCCGGCGATGGCCCCGACATCGATTTGATCAACCAGTACGATGGGGACGCCAGCAATGCAGGCCGATTGGCAGTGGGCATGTTGATGCCGGCAGTGCTGGCTATTGTCACTTCCAGTTTCTTTGTGTAGCCATAAGCCGGTGTGATAGAGATGTGATCGTGTGCGTGAAGGCATATATGGCATCGTGGTTTCGCTCCTCAAGTTCGTCGCCGTCAAGTGCCCTGGCTGGCCCTCCGCATCTTGCCCCATTCCCAGTCGAGCCCATGCCTCCGGGCCAGAAGAGAAAGCAACACTGCAGCGTCGCCTCCATCCATGTGCAGGACATATTTGACGCGCAAGACACCACCAAAATACCCCCTAGCAAAGTCACAAACAAAAGCCGAATAGAAAAAAATGGGCGGCACGACGCGACGATAGTGAACAAACGCAGATGGCAGCTTTTGCTATGGACCCAATGGATGCCCAACAGCCGTGGCAAATGTCACTCGGGCCATTGCTTCGCCTTTGAGCGCTGGAAAAATATATTTGCTCTCCTAAGCAGCTCCAAAGCTAGCGAAGTCACTCCTAACAAAAGCCAAATCGAACAAAATGGGTGGCACGAAGCGACGATAGGGAACAAACACAAATGTCAGCCTTTGCTGTGGACCCAATGGATGCCCAAGAGTCGTGGCAAGTGTCACTCGGGCCATTGATTTGCCTTTGGGCGCTTGGTCAGCGAATTCGTGCCTCAGATGAGGCAATGCTAGCAAAGTCGCGAACAAAAGCCAAATCGAAGGAAAACGAGCACGTGGCATGATGATGTCGAACAAATATTGATTTCAGCCTTTGTTGTGGACCCAATGGATGCCCAAGAGCCGTGACAAGTGCCTCTTGGGTTGTTATTCGCCTTTGGGCGCTTGGTCAGCGAATCGCCATTCAGATGAGGCAATGCTAGCGAAGTCACTAACAAAAGGCAATCAACAGAAATGGGCGGCATGGCGTAATGTTAGGGAACAAACATTAATGTCAGCCTTTGTTGTTGACCCAATGGATGCCAAAAGCCGTGGCAAATGTCACTCGGGCCGTTGCTTCGCCTTTGGGCGCTGGGAAATTATATTTGCCGCCCTCAGCAGTCGCAAAGCTAGCGAAGTCACTCCTAACAAAAGCCAAATCGAACAAAATGGGTGGCGGTGCGCGATGTTAGGGAACAAACATTGATGTCAGCCTTTGGTGTGGACCCAATGGATGCCCAAGAGCCGTGGCAAGTGTCACTCGGGCCGTTGTTTTGCCTTTGGGCGCTGGGAAAATATATATTCGCCCCTCTGCAGTGGTAAAGCTAGCGAAGACAAAAGCCAAATCGAAGGAAATTATTTTTCATCTGCGATGAGGTCACTTCGGCACTCGATGATAAGACGGAGAAAGTTATTATCGGAACTCTGTTCGAGGCGATGAAGGGCAAAGGTGCTTGCGGTTGCCCATCGATTGTCAACCATCCAGACTAGCTGACGGAATTGCCTTTTTGTGTAATTGAACCGTCACTACCCCTATGGTAAGCGGGCTATGTGAATACGTGTTAGTAAGAGCTGTGGCGTAGATTCTTTGTGCCTACGCTCGTCCTATCGTCGGCGTCCAATCAAACCCAAGAGCATCCAAAGAGGCTAAGCGTTCTTCTGTCAACTCTATCAGTCTGCTCTCTGGATTTCTGTGGGCAAATCTGACATGGCAACAGAATTGATACAGGCTGTTGTCTTCGTCATTGTTCATGTCGATGTGCCCATGCTTCGCTTTGTACTCCGTCAACGCAGCTAGCCTCTCCTCAAACGACTTGACTTTCTCACTCCTCTGCGGCTCCCAATCGAACTGGAGGGCATCCAAAGAGGATATGCGTTCCTCAGTCAGTTTATGGCCGCGGTCGTAGCCTGGGTGTCTACGTGCCCTTCTGATGCCCGCGCAAAACAGATGCAGGCTGTTGTCTTCGCTTTTCTTCACATCGATGTGCCCATACCTTGCCTTGTATGCCTTCAATTGTTTCACTCTTTCCTGAAATGTCGCTCTACTAGGCAGCGGCTGCCAATCGAATCCCAGAGCATCCAAAGAGGCGATGTCCTCCTCGGTCAGCTTTCTCCTGCCACTGCTCTCTGGATATTTGCGAGCACTTCTGATGCCAGCACAAAACATCGCCAGGCTTTTGTCTTCTCTCGTCTTCACGTTGATATGTCCGTGCTTTGTCTTGTACGCCTTCAGCTCTTGTAGCCTCTCTTGGAACGTTTTAACGATTCCCCGCTCGTCACGCTCGCCTTTGGCTCGTAAATTACCTTTGTGCGCAAAACTCCTTTTCCTTCTTCCATCCTGCCCTCTCTTGGCATTTCCTCTTCTTTCGCCCTTCTTCTTCTGTGGTTGGAGCTTCCCTCTGCGTCCCACAGCCGCGATAATTTTGCCTTTTGATTCGATCTCTTTCAGTTCAGCTGCTTGAGATGCAATTGTGGCAGCTTGAGATGCTATCGTGATGTCGGCCGCTCGGATCAGCCTCAGTGCTGCTCCGGCAGCGCCTGCCATCTCTTGTTCATCGAGCCGTTTCACTGTCATCCCTTTGCCACGAAAGAGCTTCAATGCCTCGCAGCGTCCTAAATCAACCACGGGGTCCTCGGAGTTGAAGCTCGTCTTCGTGCGACACATGGGACACGCAAGCCATTTTATTCCACAAGGATCCTTATTCAATCTGACGGCCTTCTCCATCTTCATCCTCAATATGCAGGAGTAGCAGATGCGATGCGCGCATTTCGCTGATTGCACCGGAAGGTGCGACGATCTTTTGTCTGCAATTGACGGATCGTCGTCGAAACGCTCGGCTAGGATTGGGCAGATTGCAAAAGAGTCTATGATAGACGGGGGGAGGCGGCCGCCGCCAGCGGGCACCCACTTAAACCCCAGCGTCGGCATGATGACCAACGACGACGACGCAGTCTGGCGCCCCGAGCTTGGAGTGAGAAGGTGATGTGACGCTGGGCCGCGGCGGGATGGCGTTCACCTCGTGCCCGGCTCTTCCTGGCGGGCAAATCAGACGATTTTTACTCGGTGGGGAGTCGCCGCGGCCGCTGGGGTGCTCTCTCGACGACGCCACGCAGTGAAGGAGCCCGGCCTCTTCTGTGATGGGTGCTCCATCTATCTTCGCTCCACCACCGCGGGACGACCAGAGATCAGAGGAGAGATGATTCATGATTCTACGCGAGAAGTACAATACTGTTTCCTAGATACGTGGAATCAAAGATTTTTTGACCCGGGAGCTTCACCAGGGAGAGGGGTTGCTTAGCCGAAGACGGTGGCCCGCGGCTCACTTTCCCCTCTGCCACTGGTGATGGCTCAGACTCGGCTGCGTGGCGGCGGCCTCCGAAAGCAGCAGGGCAGTGTCGGAGGAGGGAGGGCCCGCCTTGCCATCGCTCGGCGCATCTCCGTCCTCCTCCTCCTGCTCGCCTTCGCCCGCCTTGTCGCCCGCCTCCTCGCCATCACATCATCGAATTCCTCCATCGTCGACGCGCTGGGCCTGGGGGCGCTGGGGGCGGTAACCCTCTCGACAGTCGAGCGCCGCGCGGCGGATCTCGCCCTGACGACGGTCAACGGCCAGCGCGCCGCTGCAAACATCTCGGCGTCCGATCCGTGGATATCGCTGTGGCGCGCGGCGCGGGGGCGGACGCTCGCCCCGGCGTGCCTACTGCCGTGGCCCCCTGACGGGTGGCCGGAGGAGGGCGCGCAGCGCTTTCTGACGCGGAACTCGGTGTGGGAGGTCCGAGAAGGGCGGCTGTGCACGGTCTCCAATGGGTACGAGTTCGCGCTGCGCTGGCGGCTCGATGCGGTCCAGCATCCACGGGAGCACGATGGGATCAATGAGGTGTTGGTGCCGTTGGGCGGGGCGGCCCGCGCCGCAGCAAACGAAACCCAGGGCGATTTTCCGCCAGATGTGCCGACGTGGAACTCTACCGCGGCCGCCGCGCGGCTAGTCCATCCGTCATGCCGGTATGCAGGCGCGAAGTGATGCCGCACCTGGTGGGCTGGGGCGGACAGTGGTGAGTTTGAATCATCGGCCATCGGGGGGAAATGAACGATGCAAAGTGCTGACTTGCAGAGCGTAACTGCAATCGTGTCGCGCAACCGCAATCGCATGAACATGGTTCACTGACCAAGCCTACCCGCTATCAGGCTCGAAACGGGCATGCACCTCGCCGAGGCGGCGCTGATCTACAACCAGCCAACCGTGCTCCTACCGCCACCGCCGGAAAACGAGCACGGGCCCATCAAATACGCCTACGCGCCCAACTCGACGGACTGTCCCGCGGACGACTGGGTGAGCGAGACTCGATGTGCGCAATGCAAGCTTACTTGCTTGCTATTGTGTGCAGGTCTTTGTGAAAATTGCCGCAAAATATTACGTTGACTCAGCTGACGATCCAGGTGCTTTGTTGCTCTCAGACATGCTTCGTGCGCACCCCCACATCGTGTGAGGCCAGCCAGCTTGGGGACGGTGGCGAGTGGCGCGCGCCCTACGCCCTCTTCTGGCAGCAAAAGTACCTCCGCGAGGCAAGACTTGCAGATTCGCGCCTGCTGGACGTGTGGGATGAGGTGATCGCCGACCTCGGCGGCGGGAGCCAGGGATTGCGGGGGCTGGCAATGATGGCGCGGGCGTGGGCCACGAGGCCAAACCTACGGATGGAGCGCGAGTCCCGTTCGATTCTGGCCAATCAAGGCCTGTTGGACGACAACGCAGCTGGCCTTGACGGATGTGTCGCGATGCACTTGCGGCGATCAGACAACAAAGGGTTCCACGGTCGGCCTGTCTACTCACTGGAGTCCATCGTTGATGCGGCGCGGGAGGTGGTTGGTCCGCTACCAACAGGAGGCTCTTTCTGATGTCGGACACAGAGCTTGACGAGGAAGAGCTCGGGGCACTCGCTGGTTTGCGCTGGACAATGCTCCGTCGGTATCGAGGAGCTGCCAACAGGACATTGCTGATCATCTTCCCACGAAGAATGCGACGCTCGAGGTGGCATACATTTTTGCCGAACAGGAGCTGGTGTCGAGATGCACCAGTCTTGTGTACCAGCAGGGAGCCTTTGCGGGGATGCTGTGGGAGCATGTGTGTCGCGCGAGCGGCGGCTGGGGGGTGTGCCGCAATCACACCTCCAAGGTGGCTATGTGTGACGTTTGCTGTTCGGAGGGAGATTTGGAGAGGGGTTCGTTCAACGTGAAGGAGCAGAGCTGCAATGGCAGGAAGATCCCAGACTATTCCTGCCCCGGCGTGATCTTCTGTTAAGCTGAACTTCTGGCAGGTTGTCGATACCTCATCGTTCGTTTAGTGCTACCAATTCCTTTGGTCCAGAAATCCCAAGAACTGCGCTCAACGCACAACCTTACCCGAAAGGGCTGAGCCACACCAACCATGTGCCAAAGAGTGTAGAGCTGTTCCAAATCACTTCCATACATCCGCCAATTGTGGAAACATCTCTGGAACCCATCCAACGAGGCCAAACAGCAGTGGCCACTTGTGCGTGACCACTTGTCCATTAGTGCCACAAATGAAATGGAATGCCTCCACCTCCAGTGCGACGGTTAGGCCTCACTTCTAAGCTTTCACCTGAAATGGCGATCGGCAAATTTATTGGGCATCTTTCGTTCACGCGCTGGAAGACCGTACCGCACGATCTCGTGTCGGCTAATGCAACGCTTTGTTCCATTCAACCACTCAACCCAAGCTGAATACCCGGCGTCTGGGTTGTCAGGATTTTCTAATTCGTATGCCTGATGCTTTTCTCTTGTCCCATCTAATTGCACAAGAACAAGGCGGTTGCCTTTCCGGCGAAGGTGGGAGAGGCCAGCAGCAGCACTGGCACCAGACATCGATGCTGGGCCCACACGCGCATTATCTATACTGTTCTTGTCATTTGCATCATCTAAAATTGATGTTCCCCCTCCCTCCATATTTCTTGGTGCGGCACCTGATGTGGTCGTCGTCTTGTTGCGTTTCTTTGCTTGTGCTTGTGTTTTCCACTTTTGGTCCCTCTCGAGCCGCCTATATTTTCTCAAAGAAGCAGCATCCTCCTTCATTACTTGTTTTACCCCGGCGGCCCTGAGGAACTTACGCTTTACGTAATGTATTTGGGGCATGGCCGTATGTCCTTGATGGGAAATATGCAAATGAGAAGTTATGAGAGAGACGACATCACGTACGGCCATGTATTTCACACACAGACTTACTGTGCATTCCCCCAGAAAGAATTATTCAATGATAGAGCTCGCTTCTCTGTGGATCATAAGACATGCAACTCTCAACATCAATAATTATTGCAATAAATAATATGCCAAAGGTGCCCGCACCAACGATTGGGAATAACAAGGTAAAGTAAGCAGACCTCGCTACCAGGTGCAGGTTGAGCACAAATATTTCGCGCTGTCCTGTGAATAAATATGTTGTTCTGGAACAATAAACACTATCCAGATACCATCAGTGCACCTGAACTCGTGGCTGTTCTTTGATTCCTTCTGCTTTTGGAACGGCGAGAATCGGAATTGTTCCTGCAGAGATGTGTCGCTATGAAGATCAGGATGGAGGGTTGGACGGCTATCAATTGTTGTCGCGTCTCCTTGGAGGTGGGGGCTGGTGGTGCTCTCTAGGGCCCTATGAGCACATGATGTTGTGTGTTGTGGTGTGGGGTTTGAGAGGGGTGAGGCGTTGAGAGGTTTTTTGGTTTTGAGGTGTTCCTACGTAGGTAGGAGACAAACAATCTTCTCACTTCAACATCCCACCCCTCTGCAACTGTATCGTACTGCACAACACAGAGCAGATAATGTATGCCATTGCCCAAAGTAACACAAATGCATGACACAGAAGATAAACGTCTTTTGCGATGTATTAACACAGGTAAATATCATGGCGCATCACGACCGTTTGCCTGCAAGCAGGCGACGATAATGAGCCAACGTCTCGTCGAACCATTTCGCCAACAGCTCCTTCTGCTTTTCTTTGTCACCGCCACACGCGCCTAGCTCCTCAATCCGCAGCGATCGCAATGATCTCTTCACCATGAGCCGGTAGGCGGTCTCCACACGTTGGCTTGTCTCTCCGTCACCGAGACCATTGGCCTGCTTTGCGCGCTCGAGCTGATCCAGCTTGTAAATTTCGTGAACGGATTGTGCCTGCCGCTTCGTAATCCGCAACGTCTCAGCCACGGACAACAGGTTTTCCTCTGGTACCGGCAGAAAGTATTCTTTTTCTGCCACGTCATATTTTTTCAAGTAGTCGAGATTGGGGGCGTTCCCTTCTCCGTCACAGTAGGTGGTCAGGAACCGCCGGTAGTCCACCGAGTCTCGCAACGCCACAAACGCTGGGGCCGGATCCTCAACGTTAACTTCTACTATGCCCATTCCACTTGTCGATCCCTCCGACTTTTCGTATTTGTCGGCATAATCATGGATGCATTGCAGCATCGCAGAACCATGGCCGGCCCGATGATACGGCGGAAGAATCAGCGCTGCAGGGAAAGAGAGACAGAGACGCAGGGTTGGATGCGCGACTATGCAAAAGGGTGGCAAACAAACAAAACATCCACCTACCTTGGCAGATGCGCACAATGATCCCGGGACGGGGTTTGTGAAACGGCGACGTAACATGGAGCAACGTAATGTAGCCCGCGAGGCTCCATCGGGGAGAGGAGGAAGCCGAATCATCGTGACAGCGGAACAGGTACAGCACCTTCCACGCCCCCCGGCTCGCGTCAGTGGTATCGATGCCGTCGGCCGTTTCGATGAACCACCGGGCCAGCGGCTGGATTGCGTTGTGGTATCGCGCCACCGCGGGATCTGCGCCGTCCGCGACGGTCATCGCGAATTTCGCATCCTCCGCGGATTCCCCTTTGACCTTTCGACGGTACGTCTGGAGCACCCGGCCGACGGGCTGTGATAAGGCGTTCACCCCCGCGCCCCCTTTGCAATCTTCAGAATTCTCGGCATTATCAGCGCCATTGCTTCCACCCACATCGGTAGTCCACTCGTCGCGGGCCGCACCGTTCACATGCACCAACGCGATGGGAGGGAGGCCCAGCGCGAGTTGGCGCACAATCTCTCTAATTTCCATCTTCTGCGGCTTGGGCGCATCATCGTCCGGGGGCAGTCCCTCGCCCCCGAACGACACTTTCTTCCGCTTGGGGGCGGGCTCTGTTCCCTCGCTCTCCTCGGGCTGGAGCTTCTCGGCCCGCACCTCGACGCGGCATCCCCCGCAGGACGGCGCGAGCGTCACGCGCACGTCGAGCCCGTCGCCCCCCTCCCCGCACCGCCGGTACGACGGGTGGAGCCCTTCGGGGCTAGTACCGCCCCAGCGGCGGTAGATCTCGCGCGATTCGTCCTCGGCGTCGGGCACGGGCCGCCATCCCGGGAGGCACTCCCCCTCGAAGGACTGGTGGGTGTAGACGGGGCGGAAGGGCGAGGATGCGGGGGCCGGCGCGCCTCCCTCCTCCGTCGATGGCGCGGCGAGGGAGAACCGGATGCAGGAGGAGGCCGCGGAGAGCCCGGCGACCGGCTCCTTGCCGCCGTCGTCGGCCGCGGGCGACGGCTCCGCCATATTGTCTCCTGTCTTCGTCGGCACGGGCTGCGGCCTGCGCCTGCTGTGGTGTGGCTGGTGCGCTGCTTGCTGCTTTCGTTTGTGCAAGTTGCATGCTATTATATTGTACTATCCTTGTTGCACGTCAAGATCCTAAGATGGGGTCGGGGTTGAACTAGGCCCTCGCGGAATCAGATATGGGCGTGCGCGGGGGCTTGAAATATCTATTTTGCTGGACAAAGGTGCCATTGGCACCCATTGGGGTTGAGCTTTTCTGTTTCTCCTTTTGAAAGATGAACATAATATCCAATCTCGT
>JALLAP010000358.1:0-13730 GCA_036939355.1 Thalassiosira profunda | reverse complement strand
TCGGCGGCCGCGTCTTTTTGCTGCTTGGCGCGCCTTTCGTCCGGCGTCATCATCCTGGCGATGGCCCGACGGACGCTGGACTCGGCGGGACGGGGAAGGCCGGTTTGTGCGGCGGCGAGGGCGCAGCACGCCGGGATGGGGAGGTCGTCCCCCGAGCGGTGGCGCTGGAAGTAGATTTCCGCGGCCGCTTGGGTGGCCGCGGCCCGGCGGGCCTCCAGCTCCTTTTCTTCGGCGGTCTTGGGCATTTTCTGATCAGATTTGCTCTGCTTCCGCGTGAGAACCTATCAAAGAAGAAGAATTTTTCATTGAGTCATCTTTGGTGCGAGAGGCCGCAACAAAGCTGCCGACTCCAAGCACATCACATAGCAGATAGAGGGTGAGCAACTGCCCAGCCAACCGCTCGCCAGACTTTTGTCGAGCGAAAAGGGGCGCCGATATAAATAGAGCCACCGTTGACGCCCGGCGCCAAAACAATACGGCCCAATCCGTGGCCCGACCAGAGAGTGTCTGGCATTTTTTTGCAATGCAGGAGACCCCGCGGAGGAGCGTGGCACCGTCGCGAGGAATCGTGTGGCTCGGCGAGGAACATTTTTATTTGTGCCCTCGACTCCTCGTCCCGGCGGCCGCTCGACGGCGCTGCGGCCCACAGCGCCGCCGCCTACCCCACGCGATCCCTGCCCTCGCCTTGTGAGGTGTCAGCCGCCTCCAACTGCCGCCGGCCGCCGGCCGCCCCACTCACCGTGTTTCCGCCCCCGGGGTCTTTTGAGCCTGTGGGAGGAGAGCGAGGGGACAACGACGGCCAGACCTTTTTTGGCCGACCCGTTTCAATCACAGCGAGCGCTCCAACGTCGCTGCGGTCTTTGGTCGCGACGATGGCGGTGGCAACCGCCCACAGACGGGCCTGGCTCCTCCTCGCGTGCATTGTGGCCGCGGTAGGCACGGGAGTTGCAGCTTATGAGAATGGGAGGCAATGGGGCCGTCGGCATCGGCCGTCGGGTGCGCGAGGGACTTCGTGCTTCGTGACACATCATCATCGTCGCGACGATCATCGTTCGAGGACGTTGGAGGAGAGGAGAGACAAATTAATGCAATCATCATCAAACATTCGGCAGCGGTGCCAGCACGTGGCAGCTTTGAGAAACTCGGTTCTCGATGGAGATGAGACAGACGACACATCCGTCGAACCATCGGCAGATGCATCACCCAACAACAGCGACGTAGATCCGGACGGCACCCCCCTCTTCGACACGTACGAGCGCGCGACATTATTTGGACTGGAGCCCAAAGCGGAGGTGGACCCGCTCGACAACGGATTGCAATTCACGGGGCCGATCATTTTGTTGGCGAGCATTTACGTGACGCTGGCGCTGTTCTTTGGGGACGAGGTGCCCCCGCTCGATTTGTGAGGGGATGATATGGAAGGTGTGATTCTAAGCGCTATTGGGGGTCAATGAAACGGGGGAAGTCTGGATATAAAATGGAGAACCAGCAAGAAAGAGAGGAGTCATGTGCAATCATTGATGCGTTATGAATGAGGTTCACGCCAAAGGCTGGCAAAAGCCAACGGACTCGACTCGCTCTTCCCTGCTGACGGCCATCACAATACCAAGCCGCAGCTACTGGAGACGCAGTGTCCCGGTTCTCGGCTGCTGCAATGCCGACGATGGGGTTCAAGTGGGTGGCGCCCGGGGGCGGCGACAGATCCGGGAAGGGTGCAGTTCCCTCGCCGGTGAAGTCCCACCGGTTGAATGGTCAAGATGCTCCCGACGATGAAGGAGCAACCTTGGGCAACGAGGGCAAATCGTCCGGCGCGCCTATCAGCGCTAGCCGCGTCGATGCGCCAGCAAATATTCAGAGAGGAAGTAAAGCAAGGAAGGGCAAAAAGACATTCGAAGAGAGGATCGACGAGCTGAGGGTGTACAAGGCAGAGCACGGGCACCTCAACGTGAAGCAGAGCGAAAACAAAAGCATGTCTCAGTTTTGTTGCGACATGAGATATGCCCGCAGAAATCCAGAAAGCAGACAGGGGAGAAAGCTGACTGCGGACCGCATTGCCTCTTTGGACGCCCTGGAATTTGATTGGGGGCCACAGATTAAGACAGTCAAGTCGTTTCAGGAGAGGATAGATGATCTTCAAGCATACAAAGCAAAGCACGGGCACCTGAAGGTGAAGGCGGACGAAGATAGAAGCCTCTATCGGTTTTGCGTTGACATGAGGCATGCATGCAGAAATTCAGAGAGCACTCTGACAGAGGATCGCATAGCCTCCTTGGATGCGCTCGGATTCGATTGGGGGCTGCAGCAGCAGATGAGGGCGAGAAAGACATTCAAAGATAGGGCGGAAGAATTACAGGCGTACAGAGAAAAGAATGGGCATATCAACGTGAAGGAGGGAGAAGACAAAAGCCTGTACGGATTCTGTCGCGACATGAGATATGCCCGCGGAAATCCAGACAGCAGCAAGGGGAGGAAGCTGACAGTGGAACGCATCGCCTCTTTGAATGGCATCGGATTCGACTGGACGCCAAAAAATGAGAAGGACGACAGAGCATTTCAGAAGAGATTGGAAGAGCTGAAAGCGTACGAAACAAAGAATGGGCACCTCGACGTGAAGAAGAGCGAAGACAAAAGCCTGTATTGATTTTGCATCAAAGTCAGATGTGCCCGCAGACGTCCTGACAAAGCTGGTCTAGTAAAGCTGACAGAGGACCGCATTGCTTCCTTGGATGCCCTTGGATTCGAATGGGAGGTATAGTCTCTTTGGATGCTGTTGGATTGGAATATGCAGCAGAGTAGGACGGCCGATGCCGAGAAAGAAGGCCATTGAAGAGCGGGAGAAGGCCAAGGCGGAGGCAACGACTGCAGATCAACTGCTCGTGCTCGGAGGTATGAGTAGTAGAGTAATGACGGCGTGCAAATCTGAGCATGGCCACAGAGCGAAGACACAAAGCCGAGCATGAGCTATAAATGTGAGAAGGAAAACTGGGCGGGCGGGCAAACGCTATGAGCTATCGTACAGAATGCAGCGCATCAGAGGGTATTCTCGTGTTGCTGTTGTATGTTCTTCGAAAACAGTGCTTATCTATGAATTAACGTTGCCCCCGGGCAGTAGCAGTGCACCAATAATCGTTCGCCGCAGTTGTTTCGTACTCAATCCCTCACCAGCGGACGAATGCTGTCCTCCCCCTCACCCCCGCTCGACGGCGTCCGCCTCGTTCACTTCATCCAACTCCCGCTCCAAGACCTCCCGACGCCGGCGTCGGTATTCCACCGCCCCAAACTTGGCCCCCACGAACAGCATCAAAACGACCGCCGCCGCCGCCCCCATCGCGTGCGTCACGCTCACCCGCTCGCCCATCATGTGCCCGTCCCCGCTCCCCTCTACCCTCCCATCGTTCGCCAGCGCCTGCCCCCGCTGCTCCAATCGACTCAAATAATACCCCTCCTGCGACCCGCCCCACCCGCCCTTCCAGCTCTTGCCGCTCACCCCCTTCGATCCCTTGGACGACTTGCTCCCCTTCCCGGCCTTGCCCTGAATCCCATTCTTGCCGGACTTGCAGCTCGGTTTGAACAATTTGCCCGTCTTTTGGCTCTTGAAGAATTTCGCCGCCTTGCTTCCCTTTCCCCCGCCCCCGTTGTAATCGTGGTCGTCGCTCCCGCTGTGCTGCGACGCGAACCCGACGAGGGCGGCCTCGACGTCGCTCCACTCGTTTTCCTCGTTCTCGTCGTTGTTCCACGCGGGAGGTTCGTCGCAGTCCGGGGAGTCCTCGGTCGGACCGGGCGTTGCGATCGGTCGCCGCGTGGGTTTTCGAGAGGGTCGCCGCGTCGGCCCCGGAGACGGTCGGGGCGTGGGCGCCTTCGTCTCCATCGCCATCGTCGGGCGGGGCGTCGGCCTTCCGGTCGTCGGCACGAACGCGTTGGGCGGCCGAGTTCGCGCCGGGGGCTCCGTCGGATCCGGATTGGGCGCTGAAACGGGAGGCCTGGTTTCGACCGGGGATGGCGTGCTCGGCGCCACGGGAGGCCGGGTCTCCCCTTCCTGCAACAACGCAAACTCGAACTCGGTCCCCTGGCTGAACGACACCCGGCTCACCAAGAAGAAGTACTCGACGCCCGCCACGGCCACGAAGTCGTGACTGGCGTCGTACTGGCTCACGCACGCCAGATTGGCGCAGCTGCCGGAGTAGACGCGCACGCCGGCCCCGTCGCCTTCCGCGGTCAACACCCCGCTCTCGTCGGGAGTGTAAGAGAACCAGACGCCGTTGGCGTAGCGAAAGGCGCCGCAGCTGGGTCCGTCGAAGTCGGCCGTGGCCCCGGCGGTCGATCCCGCGTAGGAGAAGGGGAGGGCGCGGACGGGGAGGGCGGCGGCGCAGTCGTCGTTGCGGGGCGGGCCCTGCCGCGATTTTTGGAGGCGGCGTCGGTGGTGGTGAGGGCGGTGGCGGCTGCGGTGGTAGTCGTCTGGTTCATCGTTGCTGCCGCCGAAATCGAAATGGGCCGCGCTGGTTGCAACGCCTCCAACGCCCTCGTCGCCGCGCCTGAGCGGACCGCCCGGCTCATCTGCCACAGCGTTCACCAACGAGTGGCCCGCAAACGATAACGCCGCGGCCGCGGGGAGGAGCGCCGTCATTGTTGCCACTCGCCGCCGTCGCTTCATGCCTGCCGCTGTTGTTGTTGTTGCTGTTGCTGAGTTGTGAGGGCAACGGCTCCTCGCTCCTTTCGCCTCGACTATTTCGGCCATGGCCGACGGTGGGGTTTTTGGCCCTCGATTGCCGCCTGCTTCCTCGCTTTGTGGTTGTTCGCTTCAAGGTTTCAAGGAGGGGCAGGTGTGGGCGGGAAGCAAGCGTCGGCACGCGACAAAAAGTCGAGTCCTGTAATGCGAGTTTCTTTTGTGCCAAACGTACGATTTGTAGGGATTCCAACGTAAAGAATTTTGAGAGATTTAGTACTGGTTCCGCAGAGGGGAAGGGCATATGATTTGAGCGAAGATCCAAGTCACACGTGATTGATTTGTCACGTGATGCGTAAGCCGTCACGCCATCAACAAAAAATCTTTTTCGGAAGCGGTTGTGCAAGCAGAAGACAGCGACCACCTTGTAAACTTCTGCGGGCACGACGAGGAGGCCTTGGCGCTGGTCCTGGCCTTGAACAACCAAGCGGTAGAGAGCATGTCCAACCCGGATTCGGACGCCGAGAGCGCCGAGGGCGCGGCCGGCGTCGCTCTCCCCAACGTCCTCTATCTCGACGAACCCCTCGACGACAATCTGAGGTGCACCATCTGCCTCGAGGTCAACCGCGAGGCCACCACGGCGTGCAACTCCGGCCACACGTTCTGCGGCCCGTGCTTGCGGCAGATGAGCGCGCGGGGCGACGAGGCGTGCCCCACTTGCAGAGCTACAAGGATCAATCTGCCGAATCGGCCGGTGCGCGACATGGTGGATAATTTGCGCGTGCGGTGCAATGTGGGGAGAGAGGGCGACGGGGATAGCCGCAAGAGGAGCTGTACGGACGGGGGAGATGCCGATGCTGATGACAGCCAAGCAAAAAGTGGCGGTTGCGACTGGGAGGGGTCGCTGGGGCAGTGGATGGACAGGCACAAGAAGGTGTGTCCATATGTCACCGTCCAGTGCCCGCTGGGCTGTGTGCGGAGATGCTCCGGATGCACCTCGAACATCACACGAAGGTGGTTTGCTCCTCCCGTGAAGTGACGTGCGACAAGTGCCAGATGACGTTGCCGCATAGCGGGATAAAGTTTCACAAGGAAGCGCTGTGCCCAAAGGGTGTGGTGCAGTGCCACTTTTGTGGGGAGTCGATGGCTCGCGAAGCGTTGGGATCGATCGACCCCCACATTCTTCCACGAGAGTCATTTCCTGGCGTCAAAGCCGATGACAATGATGGGTACCCTTGGGATCCTATGGAAGTGAGTGGCCATTATTCCGAATGCCCCAAGATGCTCCTGCGGTGCGAATTCTCCCGCCACGGCTGCAAGGTCAGGTTTAAGAGAGAGGATGCCGCTGCGCACCACGCGGAGCAGGCTCAGTACCACGCGGCGCTCGTCGATCAGAAACTGATTCAGACACAGGAAAGCATGAATTGGGATCACGTTGAAATTCATTGGGCTATAAGCGGGGAGTTGTTCGTAGGGAGCCCCGTTATTGAGAGCGCCATCGCATCTGGCATGTCTCAGTATGAGCTCTTCCTCAAGCTCCAATTATGTGGTGCCAATGAGCCGGTCAAGATTTCCGTCTGCTCGGCATCGATCAACTGTGCGCCACCACTGCATGATCTGGTCCAAATCAAGAACATGCATCTAAGGGTGACGGAAAATACATCTTTCTCCCCACCCGCTTACGCAGCATTTGACAGGGAAGAGGAGAAAAGGATCGCCCCGTCGGGAACATTCCATTGGTTGATGACTCTCAAGAAGAGCGATGGGAGTGTATTCACTCGGGCTGATTTGATGACTGCTTTACATTCGCAGAATGCCCGGTTCGCCTGCGCAATTCGTGCGAGCTTTGACATTCGCAAACACAGCGCCGCGCTTCTGCGGACTCGGCGGCATCGGCAAGAACAGGACTGAATCAGGCGGATCCTTTAGGTAAACACAATGTACTTGAAGATTCACTCGATTACTTTCTCATTCGCAAACACACGGTTCTGTGGTTATTGTGGACTCGAAACTAGTCAACATCGTCGAATAGCGGCAGCTCTCAAAAAGAACTGAAGAGCATCATTCCAAGACCGTTTCGGGGTGGGCCAGGAGCAGACGCCAAATCGTTTCCACGTACTCCGGGCTTTGGCGATCCACCTCATCTTCGTCCGCCTCGCATAGCAAGTGAATTGGGAGTTTGTTTGCATAATTCCGTTCCGAAACCAACGGGACGTTTCGCTCCAGCAAATAAGTCGCCACCCCTAAATTGCCTCGGCGGCATGCGCAGTGTAGAATGGTATCTCCAATTTGGTCGCGAGCCTCCAGGTGGCTACTGTCGAACTCCAACAAGTACCGCACGATGTCGGCTGTGCTAAATGCGCAGGCGATGTGCAAGGGTAGTGCGGTTTCGCGATCGGCCACCTGCAGAGCAGAGGGGTTCCCCTTGACCAAAAGCTTGATTGTGCCAAGAGTGTGCACATACCACAATGCATTGTGGAGTGGGAGGCGGCCGTTTTCATCCACTGATGTCATGGCCGTCCTATCTTGGGATTTTTGACAATGCTCGAGCTGATATTCTAGGAAGCGAACCACAGGCAAGTGGTCTCGGTCCCGAGAGGCCCGGGTACGGGCCAGATCCACGGGTGTTTTCCCGTCGCTATCCTCAGCGACAATGGCCCAAGGGTGGCTATCGAACAGCACCTTCACTGATTCTAGGCATTCACTGGTGTAACGACACGCCAAATGCAACGGCAAGCTTTGCGTTTCGGTAGTGGTCCTTGTTGCACCCTCTGGATCCTTCTGCAGCAAGTATCTGACGATCTCGGCTCTCCTCTCAGGGTACCAACAGCCTGCCGCAAAATGAATGGGGAAGTAACCTCCTTCTGTGGTTGCAAACAAATCTCCCGGCCGTAGCTCAAGCAAATATTTCACAGTGTCGAGATATCCTCCCCTGCAGGCCTGGTGGAATGGCAAAGCTCCTGCATCTGTTTCAATCCCCACCGATTCTGGGTAAGCCTCGAGGAGAACTTTGCAAAACTCGAGAGATTTGTGCGCAGCAGCCAAATGAATGGGAAGCTCTCCATCGGCGTCGGTCTCTCGCAACAGCCCAGGCTCCCTTTCTGCGAGCATGGCGTATATTTCAAGCGAAGCTGAATCGTTCAACTCCCTGTTCTGGCAAAGAATGTGTATTGGAAGATGCCCGCTAACATTGGCATGGTGAATCGCCTCTGGGAATGAGCCCAGAAGAAACCCAACCAACGCTGCATTGGCATTGCTGTTCGCGCATGCAAAGTGCAGAGGGACCTCATCGTAACCGCAGGGCCATTGGGCAGAATATGGCTCCTTGTCAATCAGGAACCGAACAATGGCAAGGTCGGAGCATGGATTGCAAAGGTAAACATGGAGAGGCGTGAAACCAGATTCCTCGTCGGCCGTATTCAGAGATTCAGGGCATGCTTCTACCAGCATCTTGACCGTTCCAATATCAATATTGCTCCCTCGAGCGAGGTAATAGTGGATGGGCGTGCCTTCAACGCAGCTATGGTCGTATTCCCCGCTGGGCACCCCATGGGGCGGTACGGCGCACAAGTGGTGAAGTATTGCCGATTCGCTCTTCTCGACCAATAATTCGATAATATCGTCAGAACATTTCTCGTTGGCGCAGGCCACGTGCAGAGGGTAATTTGTCGATCCCCTCGGGTTGCGAACGGGTGCATCGGGCGCTCCGGGGATGGCGTCCAAAATACATTTCGCAATTTCCATCGTCACCCGCTCATTTTTGCATACGTAGCAGAGGAGGAAGGACTGCTCGAGGAAGCTGGGCGGGATGGCCGCAAGTCTCTTCCGCAGTCCATCCAGAGAGAGTGCATCGGACACACAAAACTCCTCCAAGGAGGTGCAAAGTGCCGTCAGCCGTTCTTGCCTGTGGGCGTCGTCAGATCCAGCGTCGTCCATATTTTTATTGCTCCTCGCCCCCACCAATCAGTTTTCAACGAACAATTGCAAATCCCGATAGGCGGTCCCGATCCTGCCACCGTCGTTGCGGGGGTCCTCGTCGTCGTCGGTGCAGGACTATGATGCGTCCCCGGCGGCGAGCAAGTCCCCCTGCTCGTTGCTCTTTGAGTTGCAAGTTTGCAAGGGCCAACACGGCTACATAGGTGGTACGTATCTAGAGGTAGGTAACTGAAAAACTTGTTGCAAGCGGGCGCGGCGGCGGCCCGGCCAGCTCTAGCCCAGCCATCAGGCGACGATGGCCGCCTCGCAGCTGCGCCACCTCCCCCGCGGAGGCGGCCGCTGGGCGGGATGCGCTCGGAACCGATGGCTGTCCTCGCAAATTTTGCCCGCGAGATCGGTGAAACAAACTCGTGTGATGGTGCCGCTGCCTCGCTTCCAACACGGTGCATGCACGCATCAACAACGGCCGCGGCTCGATGGGGCGTCCTCATTTGCAATTCGGCGCGGGTTGCCACTGAAGAGGCGCCGTGCGTTTCATGCGCTCGGAGGTATTTTTCCGCAGCCGTCAAATTGTGATCACATGATGGGCGCTGGCCGGAGCTTCGGCTCGCACGTCAACTTTGATGCCGCCGGGGGGGTCGAGGCGGGCGTGGAGCGCCTCCCCGACGGAATTCTGCGACAGCCTGACATCTTCGGGGAGGCAGTCACCTTTGTCAAAAATGTGGATAATGATGCACTGAACTCGGTCGATTTGACGTCGCTGCAATCTGCAAATCAAAGCAATCGAGCAAACACAAACAGCGACGGCAGCTCGCAGATACAACCAGCGCCATTGACGCCCGGGAGCGTCGCCCAGGACCTGTCGTCCTTCGACGGCATGGTCCTCTGTGTCGTCTCCAAGGGCGCCGCGACGACGCACAATGGCAACGACGGCGATGGTCCGGAGGCCCGGGCGTTTCATGCGAGTGCGCTGGCGTGGGGGGAACTGCTGAGATGCGCGTGGGGGTGGAACGGAAGTGGTGGTGATGCAACTGGTGATACAACTTATGAAAATGGCGGGGAGGTGGTGACCACAGCGCCGATGCTGGCCGTGGCCGCCGTGGCGCCCGTGGCGGCGCAGGGGGGCGCGCACTACGTCCGTCGCATCGACCGGCTGCTGAATGCAACGCGCGATGTGGAGAGCGGGCCTCCGAGTTTGTGGACCATTGCCAATCGCGCGGTGGCCTTTCGTGATGCTGTCATCTCTGGTGCGCAATTGGATGGAAAATCGGACGAACCGGTGCACCTGCTGACGCCACGGGAGCGGTGGCATCTGCACGCGTTGCACCAGCTGCTGCAAAACAATCACCGCGCGGCGATGGGGGCGTACCTTCGCCTGTTGGAATTGTTCCCGGGGGACTTGCTCGGGCTGAGCCTGGCATTGGACGTGGCGTACACCCTCGGAGATGCCACCAGCGCGCTGCGAGCGGCGACGAACGTCTCGGCCTACTGGGACGAACGCGGCGGGGGAGCCTTGCAGCCGCGATCCTTCGCCAACAGCCTGGCCGGCGCCCTCGTCGCCGTGGGCCTGTCGTCGTCGTCGGTGTCGTCGCGGGCCTCGACGGCCGAGCGGCTCGCGGAGACGGCCATCTCGCGAGATGTGGACGGGGCCGGGGGCGTGGCCGTGTGGGCGTTGTCGCACGCGTTGGCGGCGGAGGGCCGATCGTCGGAGATGGTGTCCAAGCTGGCAGGATACGATGGGACGCAGAATTACGAGGGGTGCGGATTTCTCCATTTTCATACCAGGATGAAGGGCTACGGGGGCATTGCGCTGTTGGATCGCCGAGGGGCTGGTGCGGATCGATCGACGGTGCGATTGTACGACGGGGGCTTTGGGAATGTGCTCGAGTATAGCGGCAACGACGTGCAGGGAGTGGAGATGGGCGGCGAGGAGGTTTGCTTGTGGGAAGCGAGGGTGCCGCGAAGCATCAAGCGAGATATGGCCGGCGCGGTGGGCTCGATGTTCACGGGCTGGCTTGGCGGAGGTGGAAGCGGCAGTGCCAATGAGGCAAGCAAAGTTGCACCGCAATCCGGCGATTCGGAAGAAGTGAAGCAAGGTTCGACGGAGCAACAATCAACGAAGCCGAAGAGACGAACGATGGAAGACGTCCTCTGTTGGCTTCCGCCCAGTCCTCTCTTGCTCGCGCATGCCACATCCTTGCTATTGCGCCTGACGCTCTGCGACGGTGTTGCTGCATCGGACCACCGATGGGCAGATCTGAGCGCGGCTTGGGCGGCTACACTGAAACATGACGACGACGACGGCTCCGTTGCGGGAGTCAAAACTCCCGTCGAGTACATGCCGATGGCAGTGCTGGCTTCGTCGCTACTGGTTGAGCCGGAAAAGATACACAACAACGACGTCTCGCGAACACTGCAATGCGCAATGGAAGGCTTGCACAAGATGGGGAGATTGTTGAAGCTTGGTCAATCAAAGGAAGCAACGGCGGAAGCTAATGCATCTGAAGTGGAAGAATGGAGAGAAGTCGTGCGATTGCTGTCGCAGGCGAGGGACTCGTGTCAGCGATGGGAAATGCCTGCCGGATTGCCATCCTCCACCTACGCCCTTCCTGACGCTGATGTCGCATCTTCCACGCCATCATCTTGCGCTCCAATTGGATGGGATTTCAACCTGCGACAGTTCATCGAGCATTCTCTGTGCTACGCGGCGACGGAGGTGGGAGACTACGAAAGCCTGTGCCTCGCCCGGGCGATTTGCAGCGAGGGCACCACGCTGCGGTCGAACTGCCCGGAATTGTGGTGGAGATACGGGGCGGTTCTGGACATGCTGGGAGACGAAGTGGCGGCCGAGAATGCGAGAGCGGCCAGTGTGAGCCTGGGCAGCGGCGAGGGAGGGGCTACATTTTGATAGGTAGTATCCAGTTTGGACCATTATTTGCCCTACATTTCACGGCCCAACAACTACGGTTGTCGATTCGAAATACACGCCCCTCTACACCTTGACAACATCATCGATGTCATCAGAGCCAGGCATCAAAAGAGGGGGCAGTTTTGGCATGGGAGGCAGGGTGCTCTCGGTGGATTGCTCCTCGCTCTCCACATTTTCCTCAATCTCGGGAAGCATCTTCCAGTCGAATCCAAGGGCATCCAACGAGGCTATTCGGTCCACTGTCAGCTTTATCCCACCACGCCATCCTGGATTTTTGCGGGCGTATCTGACAGTACTGCAAAACCGAGTAAGCCTTTTGTCTTCACTCTTCTTCACGTTGACATGCCCATGCTTGGCTTTGTATGCCCTCAGCTTGTCAACTCTCTCCCGAAACAAGCTTTCCTGCTCGCTCTTACCCCGAGGCGCCCAATCGAATCCAAGGGCATCCAGCGAGGCTATGCGTTCCTTTGTTAGCTTTCTTCCCCCGATTTCTCTGCGGGCACTTCTGATGTTCTCACAAAACTGAGCCAGACTTTTGTCTTCGCTCTCCTTCACCTTCAGATGCCCATGCTTGTCTTTGTACGCCTTGAGCTCATCTAATCTCTCCTGAAACGGCATCCTTTTCCTTTTCCGTGTCTCCCAATCGAAGCCAAGCGCATCCAAAGAGGCGATGCGTTCCTTGTTCAGCTTCATATTGCCCTTTCCTTTGCGCGCGCTCCTGATGCCCCTACAAAAGGCAGCCAGGCTTTTGTCTTCGCTCTCCTTCACGCTGACATGCCGATGCTTGGCTTTGTACGCCTTGAGTTCTTGTAGTCTCTCCTGAAACGATGTCGGGGCACCTCTACTTTGGGTCCAATCGAATTCGAGGGCATCCAAAGAGGCGATGTTGTCCTGGGTCAGTTTACGGTTCCCTTTTCCTCTGCGGGCCTGTCTGATGTTTTTACAGAATTGATACAGGCTTTTGTCTTCGCTCCTCTTCACGTTGGTGTGTCCATGCTTGGCTTTGTACGCCTTCAGGTCTTGCAGCCTCTCCTGAAACGATGTCGGGGCACCTCTACTTTGGGTCCAATCGAATCCAATTGCATCCAAGGCGGCTATGCGTTCCACTGTCAGTTTCATCTCGCCTTTTCCTTTGCGTGCATACCTGAGTTTGTAGCAAAAGTCGGCCAGGCTTTTGTTTTCGTTCTTCTTTACGTTGACGTGCCCATGCTTTGCTTTGAACGCCTTCAGCTCTTCCAGTCTCTTCTCGAACGCACCCTCCTTGATCCTCTTGCTCTTTGGCTCCCAAACGAATCCCAAAGAATCCAAGGAGGCGATGCGTTCCTCGTTCAGTTTCATCGTTCCTTTCCCTCTGCGGGCCTTCCTGATGTCAGAACAGAATCCATACAGGCTTTTGTCTTCGCTCTTCTTCATGTTGAGGTGCCCGTGAGCGGCTTTGTACGCCTTCAGGTCTTGCAGCCTCGCTTCGAATGTTTTTACCACTCTCTTCTGTTTGGAGATATCCTGGGCAGCGGTTATCTCTGCCACGTTGTCCACCTCGGAAGCATCGTCGGTGTTCTGCAGTTCATCATCCGTGGCGACGTCCTCCTCTTTCTTCAGAACGTGTTGGTAGCGTCCACCGCCTGTAGGATGACCGATGCTAAGTTCATCGTCGGTGACGTCCTCCTCTTTCTTTATTGGAACGGCCCTAGCCGGGAGAGCTCCGCTGCCGCCACCGAGGGCGCCCGGTGGCTGTTTCGCGGCGTTCATCCCCTAGATTTGACAGCGGTGCAGCGAGGAGACCGTCGCGGGGGCGGAAGCTCGGCGGCGGGAGGGTTTTGCACAGCGGCGCGTCGGGAAGCGCCGAAGTGCCCAAGGTAAGGGTCAGGGCGTGAAATTTTCAGAGGAATGACGCGCTCAAAGATTTTTCTTCTCCTCTTCAACCACCCCATCAACTCGACTGCCGCGGCAAGCAGCGCACCCGGCGCACACTCCCGTCGTCGCTATTGCAGTGTGTGTTAGTTCTGATGGGGCCGGGCGTGCAGCATGCTGAGATAGGAGCAGGCGGAGGTGCTGGAGGCGCGCAGATGAGACTCAAGTGAAGGGATGCCGCGCCCCTCCTCCCTCCCGCGCCGGATCCTCGCCACCCTCCTCCTGCTCTACCTCGCCCTCCCCGCATTACTCCTCCTTTTGGTGCGGTATCCCGAAATCGCCGCCCTCCTC
>JALLAP010000357.1:0-13906 GCA_036939355.1 Thalassiosira profunda | reverse complement strand
GCTGCTTGTCCCGCTCGGTGCCGAAGGTGCGGAGGAGCTGGCGGAGCTCGTTCACCTCCCCCTTCTTCGTCTCGGTAAAGTAGGATTCGTCGCGGCCGGGTCCGCCGGGGGCTCCCCCGGGAGGGGCGCCCGGACCGCCGGGGTGCATGCCCGGCCCGCCGGGGACCGGCATGTTGTTCGGGGGGTAATGGGACGCCATGGTCTGGGCGGGTGAGGGGAGGCGGTGCCTGATTTTGTCGTTGGCTGGTGGCTGTGGCACTTTTTGCAAGCCTTAATTTCCCCGCCCCTACCTACCTCCGCCCTGCCTCCTCCTCGCGGCCGCGGCTATCCTGGGTGCAGAAGTCCCATCCTCCTCCACCCCACCCCACTCCTCACCATGCCGGTATCGACGAGGTCCACCGTGGCCATCAGGCGGCCCGGCCGGGCTACTACAAAAATGATCAACAGCATCGATATCCCAGATGAATTCATGGACGAGCTTGACACCTCGCCCACCAACGACGCTGCACCTCCGGGCAAAGCCGGCGGAGAAGTGGACGAGCCGCGCGACGAGACGCTGACTCCCTGCTTCCTCTCCGAGCCCCCCGTCGAATCGGGGAACATCTCCCTCCACGGCCTCCACTTCATTGTCACCCACAAGTACAAATCGGGAGGGTACACCCACCTCGACGACTTCCTGAACCCGACGTGGACGTACCTCACGTCCCTCCTCCCCCTGTGGATGGCGCCCAACATGGTCACGACGCTCGGGGGCCTGCACTGCGGCGTGGCGTACGGCATCTTGTGGTGGCATTCGCCGGATTTTGATCTCAGCCCGCCCGATTGGGTGGTGCTGCTCGCGGGATGGTGCACCATCGCGTATTACACGCTGGATTGCATGGACGGGAAGCAGGCGCGGAGGACGGGGAGCAGCTCTCCGTTGGGGCAGCTGTTGTGAGTACTCATCATGTGTGGTGAACGACGACCATCAACGTGGTCAAATCATTGTCTAACCCAGAGTGATGTCATTGCGCAGCGACCACGGATTCGATTGCATATGCACCCTCTTCTTCATGTCCACCGTGGGATCCTACCTGATGATTGGCGGCACGTACTGGTACGTGCTCCTTCAAACCACCCTCCAATTCGCCTTCTTCATGGCGCAGTGGGAGGAGTATCACACGCACGTCTTGCCCCACTGCGCGGGGAAATGGTGCGGAGTGACGGAAGTGAACTATTCGATCGGCATCATCACGATAATCAACAGCTTCTTGGATAGGGAGGCCGTGTACCACAGAACAATGGAGGAGGTGTTGGCGCCGCTGGATCCCTACTATCCAGTGGCCCAGCAGCTACCGCCGGTGGTGCAGGAATTGGAGCTTCGATATTTCATTATGGCGGCCTGGGGCGTCATGTCCGTCACCCTGATGATTCTCTCAATCAAACGAGTCATGTTCCATCCGCACCTGGCCAGCAGCTCCCTGTATCCCGGAGAAGTCAGGGAGCGGCGTCTCAATGCCCTGTCGAAGCTTCTGACCCCGTTTGCGCTCGGAGCTGCCGCCTTTGCCGTCCCACCCAATGCGGTGCGAACTCGATACCTCTCGGTGACCCTAGGACTGGCGTATTCGCTGCTGACGAAGAAGATGATTGTGTTCAGCATGGCCAAAATGGCTTATTCGGCGGTGCAATGGGACGCGGCGCCGTTCTTGCTCGCGGCCATATGGATCCGATTCGACGACAACCTCTCGAAGATGGGAGCGGACTTCGTGTTGGGAGTTCTTTGCTTCTGGTACGCCTTCCGCATGTTGAGGTGGGTGAACGTGACAATCGACCAAATCTGCGGAAAGCTGGACATCTATTGCTTCCGGCTCAAGAAGAAGAAAGATGATTGATTGGATGCGGTGTGTCGGTGCATGTTGGTTCCGTGATGTGCCAACCTGGAAGAGAGCTAAGGAATGGATTCATTGATCCTCCAGTATTATGAATACAAGGCTTTGATTGCTAGCGAATGTGTTGATGCCTTTGCTGTTCCTCAATACATGTTACTTGCATGATTAGGCCTTGGTATGTCATTGGTATGTCAGAACAGATGAAACTTCACTGATCCTCTGGGGAGTTGCCTACTAAACGAGCCCCCAAAGCAAACCATAGACACAGACCGACCGCTGGACCCACGCGCTCTCCTGGGCCAAGGAGGGTGTTTGGTTTGGGGCAAGGCAAGGCGGCAAGGCAAGGCGGCAAGGAAGGGAATCGTCCAAACGGAAAAAATTCTTTAGGTCTCTCTCTCTCGTAATGTCTTATGTACTATTCCTACGTAAGGATACCTTTTTGACTGTGAAGCTGAACGGCGTTTGCCTCCTCCTCTCCCCTTCTTTCAGGCTTGCTGGGCTACAGGAAGGTGTGGCTCGATTCACGTTCACCTTCCTCTTCCCCATCCGTTGGCTCCCGCATCGGAGCCTCAAGAGCGTCAAGGCAATCGATTCGTAGCCTCGTCCACTTCTATTCAATTGCAACAATCGATCACCCAGCTACAGTTTTTGTGAGGGCACGTCAGTGCATCTTTCAAGAGTGGCGCGCATCCGACGTAGACAAGGCAAAGACTGGAGGCGCAGCAACGATCATAGGGATCAGCGATGCGTCCCATGAGGAGGAGGCGTGCGTCGCGGGCGGCGCTGGCAATGTGCGCCCTCGGCGCCACCGTGGCCGTCGTCTGCGGAGTCAGTCCTGCCGACGCGGCGTACATTGATGTGCCGCGAGACGGCATATCTACCGACGCACCCGTCGGTCACGCGGCCGCGCGGGCGCTGCCGTTGAAGGGCCAATCGGACGCCGCCGCGGCGGCCTCGACGAGGGGTCTGGCGAAGAAGAAGAATGCTAAGAAGAGGCAGTCTTCGCAGGCATCGGATGGTGACGAGGGGCAGCTGCAGCGCGCGGCGGGAACGAAGAAACGCGGCGGCGGCAGCGAGGACGACGGCAGCCCCGGCGGCGCCGCACAGGTCGCTTCGATCGCTTCGAGGAATCGCGACGGCGCCACGAAGAAGGGCGCGAAGAAGCAGCAGTCGTCGCTGGCGGTCGAGGACATCGTGGAGCAGTACGGCAGCGGCGGCAAGAACAAGCGAAACAGCGGCGGCGGCGGCAAGAAGAAGAAGAAGAAGGGCGGCAACAAGAAGAGCAAGAAGAAGGCGGGCCGCGCCAAGAAAGGGAAGAAGAAGAAGGGCCGCGGCGGCAAGCCCAAGCGGGGCAAGCACTGGAGCGACCGCCTCCACACCATTCCCTACGAAGGGCCCGGGTGGTCCAGAGGCGGCGGCGGAGGAGGAGGGAAGAGCGGCAAGACCGGCGGCAAGTCCGCCAAGGATTCAGGTGGTGGTGGATGGGGCGGCGGCGGGTGGCAGATCCCGATCAAGCCCCGAGAGTGCCCCTGCGTGCTGGTGCCGGCGCCGAGCGCTCCCGTCTCGTCGTGGGGCAGCGGCGGGTGGGGAGGACGGAAGACGCGCCAGCTTGGCGCCGCGTCGGAAGGCCCAAAGAATGGAAAGAAGGCGAGGGATACCAGCGGAAAGAAAGAGAAGGAGCGGGAGCTCCAGTGGGGCGGTTCCTGGGGTGGCGGCGGCATGATCAAGGTTTGCACTTGCCAGCCGACCTACTTCCCGACGGCCTCTCCAAGCTACTCGCCCACGACGAGCATACCGACGTGAGTTATGCACTACATCGTATCGATCCTTATTGATTGTGGTTTGCTCACATCGCCTTCTTTCTTCTCCTCTACAGACTGGCTCCCACAACGTATGAACCGACGCTGTTCCCCACAGAGGCTCCGTAAGTCTGCAACTTCTTACTATTGATCCATTGAATGCAACGGGTTTTCTAATCCCTCGATGTCATGGTGTATATTGCAGGACGTTCATTCCGACGGCCGAGCCCACCGGGTTCCCCACCGTCCAACCGACCCTCATGCCGTGAGTAGTTTCGAGCTCGCCAAATGTCTTGCTTCTTGATATGGAAATGTTCATTGATAGACACTGCCCGTTACGTGCAGTACCGTCGTGCCAACAATTGTCCCGACCAATGTGCCGACTGTCGAGCCAACGGCGTTCCCCACGGAGACGCCGACGGAGACCCCGTGAGTATCGGAGCCTTGCCTGAAACGAGCCCTTTGATTTCTCAGCCAGAGCGCACAACTGACATGGTATTCTCTCGTTATCTCAGTACCCTTGAGCCCACTCTGCTTCGTGAGTATCGATTCATTGCTTCAGACTTTGCAGCGTCATTTGCTTTACTGACCACTTCGATCTTTCAGCCACCCTCGCCCCATCCCTTCTTCCGACTCTGGAGCCAGTGAGTGAATTCCAGCTACTTCCTTTGACTTCTCGCCAGTTGAAAGTGCGATGTACTCACATCATCCTTCCGTCTACTTCTCTTTATAGACGCTCGAGCCCACGCTCGAACCCAGCCTCTCGCCGACGGGCGGGGCACCAACAATCTCGCCATCATTGAGTCCTACGGTAAGAGATCTTTCTGCAAATTCGGTGAAAGCTTGGCTTGCTGTTCACTCTCGTCACTTACACATCCCTCTGCCCAATTGCCACGCAGCTTTCGCCGACTCTATCTCCGACCCTCTCGCCGTCTTTGAGTCCAACGCTTTCGCCGACGCTGAGTCCTACTGAGAGTCCCAACTAAGAAGCTGAAAGCTGAGGCAGTCAGGATGGAAGTGACTCGTCGAGAATCATTTTGCATTCATACAAAACTGCCATTGTTCATAAGGATAGATGTTGATTGTTTTGTCTCCCGGCCATTGTTGAGCATGAGTGTGCTCAGCTCTTCAGCGATGCTTGGAGTTTCTGTAGAAGGGAATCAAACAAATGCATCGAAGGGAGGTCGTCACTGTCCTCGTGGAGCTCCCAGTGTTTGGCCAGCTTGGCCTGAACAATTTTTTGCTCTTCAACTAACCCCTTCATCAGAGCGCTGGCATCTGGGGCATCTTTTTCTTCTCCTCCCTCGTCAATCAACTGGCTGTGTTCGAGCGACGCAAGCGCATGGAGCAGCTGAGCAGACTTGGACGCAACTGTCCGCGCATCTTCCCAAACGCTGGATATCAAACCCTCATGCTCAGCGTTTTTCGCTCGTTGGGCTGCAGTAAGCGACGACGGCGGGGCCGCCTTGTGTTTGCCGCCAACCCTCGTCTGGACGTTCAACACGCCTCCCCGATTCCTGTGCTGGACCAGCAAATCGTTGACATGGCGACAGAGCTCTCTAAACGCCGCCACAGCCATGCCAAATCGAACAATATTCATTGCGAGTTCTCTGTTTCCTTCAGTCGCCTCGACAGCGGCTATCGCAACGTCATCCATGCGTTTGCAACGAGCCAGTGTCTCCTCCTCTGCAATCAAGTTGGCAAGGTCCATCATTCCATCGTTATGCTTTTGGGCGATGTTGTCCGACAGCGACGTCACCCACACACGGAAAGAGGCGGAATTGAATGCCCGGAAAGTGTGGCNCCCTATGACCCACATGTGATCTTCCGACAGCACGCAGTACACTCGTCGCCAGACGTTGGGATCCCGCCAGCTTTGTTGGAGCAAATACCCTGACACGAGAAATGTGGGGTCCGATAACTCTCGAAGCATTGCGATGCGCCTTTTCTCCATTATCAACTGGCGCATCTGCGAGGGCATTCCATCGCCTTCATCCGTTTTCCCCTCCTCGCCACAATTGCTATCGTCGTCATCATCGTGGTCACTATCGCTCTCTTCTTCCGCAGTGCAGTAGCCCTCAAGGTCGACGAAGGCGGGGGTGCTTTATATTTTGGGCGAATGCGACGAAGGCCCCGCGCCCCCCAGCGGACTGCAGGGTTGAAAATAGAAGCGAAAGCTCGGCTGCGGGCCTGGACGTTGGACCGCGTCCTCCGCTAGGTAAAATCCCATTTCCTCCTCGGCCCTTCGCCGAATGTTGCGCAGCTCCACCATCATTTCGTCCCGCACTTGCAGCGGATGCTCCTCGGGCAAGACGGTTCTCACAACATGGATTGGTTCTGGAGAAGCCAACGCAGGATCCTCGCGGGGAAGAGGCGCGGCAGGCGACAGATCTGAGGCCAGCGCCATCTTCCCCCGTGACGATGAAAAGTCGATTTCGCCTCGCAGCATGCCCCACTGGGTGCGGCCGGGCCCTCGTCCCACAAGGGCGGCGCCACGAGAGGAGGAAAGGTCCAAACCTATGGCGCCGCCGCTGGCACCCCTCGTGGAAGCCCCCAACGGCGACAGATTGTCTTCCCCGTCGGGGGCGGTGAACGCTCCGGCGCTGCCCTCGCCGCTGCTTGCCGGGGCCAACAGCGCCGAAGAAACCCATCCCGGCTCCGCCCCCGAGGCTTGCACCGTGGCTGCCGATTCCGACACAGGCAGATGCGCCATCTTCTTCGCCAGCGATAGGACCGCATCCTCGTGATTGCCTGCAACCACAGTCTCTTCCGAATTCTCCCTCGCTCTGGCCGAGTGTGCATTCGGGACATGCTGCTGCGCCAGCGTGTGCTCATTCTCTGGTTGAGACCGAAAGTGACGAATCATCTCCAATCTCTGTTGCTCCTCTAACAGCTCCTCGTGCTCGAACCGCAGGTATCCCCTCGGCATAGCCTCGAGAGTACCAACAAGCACCAACGCATCCACCTCCTCTTCCTCCGCATCCTCTTTTGCATCGTTCGGGTAACTGCCTCCATAAGACGGGCGCGCAGGCGATTTATTCCGCTGCGGAGAACCAACCCTCTGGCTCGGCGCGGAGGGCAGCCCGAACTTCCCCCGGAGCAGCGCCGTCACGTCCCCCGCCCGCGCCTTGTCGGTCAGCCGCACCGCCGCGGAGGTGGTGGTCGTTTGCGGAATTCCCCCGGGCCGATTCCTCGCTGGCTGCCCGGCATTGTGCCGACTGTGCTGCGGCGGCGCCGCGGAGTTGAACGTCGACAGCGACGAGAACGAGTGCGACGACGATTCGGAGGCGTCGAATTGATAAAGGCACGTGGGCGCGGTGGGGTAGTCGGGAGGATGGACGTCGTGGGAGCTGTGCCGGTGCAATGTGGGGGCGGAGCGGGATGCACCGTCGCCAGCGCTCCGCGGGGCGAAGATTTGGAGGTAGATGCGGTGGGACTCCTGACGGTTCATCGTGGCGCTTTACTTAGTGGAGCGAGACCACCCTCGCTCCAATCCATCCCCGACGCCGCCCTCGCCGAGCGCGGCCTCGCCCTCTGTCGACTTGCTCCAACTGCAACTGTGTGTCAATATTTTTTTGCAAGTCTGCAAGTCGACAGACCAGGTGGGACACGAGACCACACGGCCCGGCAAAATGCATACTTACTCCTCTGTATCGTACGTAGAGTACACTCGACAACTGTCCCACAAATCTGTCACAAACTCACTCTACACCCCCCACAATCCCCTCCCCTCATAACATCCACCCCCGCTCCCAAGACGTCCCTGTCAACACTAGACCACGACAATGGCATCTGTAAGTCTGAAAAGGTCTGATTGGTACCACTTTATAGTTTGATGGATTTGGGAGGGGTCGCAAGTTGCAACATGTACACAACTGCAATTCCTCCGTCGTCGGTGCACCTCCGCGTGCCTCTCACACTCAAACCATCTTTCCGTTCCCAGTCCTCCGTTGATCCCATCGCGGACCTCCAAAGCCGCCTCCAATCTCTGGAACTGTCCAAGGCACACGCCGACGCGGGCGCCGTTCTCAATAAAGAGCGGGCCGAGATGCTCCTCAGCTTGCGCAAAGTCATGGCTGCGATGAAATCGGAGGCCGCGAAAGGGGGAGGGGCGAGCAGCAAAGAGCTAGAGGAATTGCGGGCGGAAAACCGGGAGTTGAAGACGGTCAATGCCAAACAGCAATACCGGATTGAACATTTGGTGAGCAATTTGAGAGAGCAGATCGAGGGGAAGCAATGATGCATGGTGTTGGTATGCACCAATGCACCAATGTTGCAAGGCAGAGATACGTCGCGGATGCGTAAGTGTTGGTGATGGATATGCACCAATTGTCGCAATAGGGAGAGGAACCGAATGTCTGAGTAGTTCCAAATCAGCAATGGGAAGTGGGCGTGCGCGAAACTGTTACCGCGGCAGTTGTTGCAAATAGGCAATGGAAGTTGCAGCGATGCATTAGCTTTAGAGGGCAGCCAGCTCACCTCCCAGTAAGTCAGAATTCGGGCACCATTCCTTGTCGAACACTTTCTTCGATCGCTTGGCGCCGTACCCGGTGGAAAGGACCTCGCCCGACTTTGCTTTCACCTCGAGGATGCGACTCTCTCCCCAATCCAAAGACATCAGCGACTGCACGCACAGCGCAGCCAGATCTTCCCGATTGACCGTTTGGACACCATCAGATTCGTCGCTCGCCCCTTTCTCACCGGACAGTCGAGAAGATAGATCCCCTCGCGTGTCTCCCGGATCATCTTTGCACTTCGATGCCTCGAACGGAGTCAGTGTTGACCCGGCCGGGAGACAAGAAAAGTCCAGTTTGTTCGTTATTCCCTTTTCAAAAGAATATGTTTTGTCTTTGATCATTGGCGAGGGGGAGCGGATGTAGGTGTACGGAACACCCTCCTCCTCCAAAATACTGACAAAATCCATCGGGTTCACCGTTCGGTGCGTCTCCAACACCACAAGATGCGACAGACCAGCTCCCTTGCACGCCTGAACCGAGTTGCGGAAGATAACGGTGTGGACGTCGTCATCATCAGCCGGGACATTGGCATCCCACGCGCCGTATCGATCGTCCAAGTATATCTCGTACGTCTTCTGATTGACCCCTTTGTTGTCGTACGTGTTGGGAGTGACCGGCCGCTGCTCCAAACGATACGTTGTGCCCAGCACCGCCGCATCGAAACCTTTCACACGTTCCTCGATGTATGCTGCGTCGGTTGTATCGACCAATCGGATCAGATCCTCGCTCGCAAACGCCCATTTGAATTGCGCCGCAAGAACCTTTCAGAGTAGTGTATGTGAGTTGAGTGAGGATACTAGCACAAATAGAAAGGTGTATCATAATTGCACACACCTTGTTGAGACCTTCAGCGCCTGCGCCAGTGGAACAAATCGCACGAGGGCTTGAAATACCCGCTATTCCTGTTCCATACCTGTGAAGGATTAGCGTGATGAGGACGTGTCGTCTCCATACCAGCAACTGTGCACATCACGAAATGCCCACTTACAGCGAGCCCGCGCGTTGCAGAAAGCCAAACAGAACGGCGCCCAGATAGCCTCCAGCACCAAACACTGCCACCTTCTTCTTCTCGAGCGGCGTGGCGGCGCAACCCTTTGGTTTCATTAGCAGTGCCGATGATCCTCTCGTCCCGTCAAAATTGATGCGCGCGCGAGGCGCCGTGAAGGCGCCAACACCCGACAGCGTCAGCGCTGCGGCAGTGCCCGCGTAGGCGAGAGAGCGAGCCGCCGACACCATCGTTGCAACGGGGAAGGGCCAGGTGCACCGACGGCTCCATCCCGCTTGAATTGAGGTGGCAAAAAGTGGGGCGCAAAAGATCTCCAAATCTTGAGGCTTGGCCCACAAACAAAAAGATTTCAACAAGGTGCACGTAAGAAACAGAAAGCAAGGATGGCTCTAAGCCCAGCCGTTCATTTTCACTCGGCTCTCCCCACTCCCGTCCTCCCCGCCCGCGCCCTATCTCCAGCCGCACCATGCCCGCCACCAAGTCCATCGCATCTGCTGTCGTCGTCGGCGGCGCCCTCCTGGCGTCGCAAGTCGGCGCAAAATCGCCAGAGCTCAATCCAACCACTTTTCAGGAGGCGATCCAATCGAAAAACACCTTCGTCAAGGTGAGCGGCACGTATTGGCATGGTTCTCTTACCCACAATAATTGCAATTGCTCAATGAATTTGCAAAATGTGCACATGATCAGTTCTACGCGCCATGGTGCGGACACTGCAAGTCGCTCGCGCCAGACTGGGACGCGCTCGCGGAGAAGTACGCTTCATCCTCGTCCGTGCTCATCGGCTCTGTGGACTGCACCGCTGGAGAGAACGAGGACCTGTGCCAAGAGTACGGTGTGCAGGGATATCCGACCCTAAAGTATTTCAAAGATGGCGAGGCCGGGGAAGATTACCAAGGAGGCCGGAGCTTGGACGATCTGGAATCGTTTGCCGATGAGACGCTGGATAAGAAGTGCATCGTTGGATCAGAGGACGTGATGAACAAAGAGGAATCGAACTGCTCGGACAAAGAAAAAGATTACGCACGCAAAATGCGGGGAAAGACGCCGGCTGATTGGAGTGCACAACTTGAAAGACTGGATAAGATGAAGGGTGGCACGATGAAGCCCGAACTGAAGGGGTGGATTTTTCAGCGGTTGCACATCCTCAAAGGGCTGGTCGCAGCGGCAGACGCCAAGGATGAATTTTAGCTCTCATGACTGACGTGAAGTGAGAGGGCAGTGCAGGGACGAGACTAGAGGGCTATGCAGTTACACCGGTGTCGAGCAAAGGTTGTTCAACTGCCACTGCCTGGCAAGCCCAAAAGAATCTTGAGCTGATCGTAGATGACCAGTTGGAGAGTAATGATGCATCCCACGTGTATAAACCTCGCGGATAGACCACTGAAGAAAGCAGGAATACCGCCCTCGCTGTATACCTTTCGTATTGTTGATCCAAAACCTCCCTCGCTCGACTCATCGCCCTTGTACGTGGCAGTCAGTAGGACGTCGCCTGGATGGCTCAGTAGGCATGCCACGATGCTCGCCAAAAAGGCAGCCCCAACTTCCACCTCAAGCGCAATCTCCTTCTGCGGCACGAATGACAGCCCGACAAGCACACTGTAGAGCATGCCCGCAAACACATCAAAGGACACTTGCTTGCCGGTTGTGTACGGCACTTGCTTGGATAGCATCGGCGCCAATCCTCTTCGAAAAGGAGAGAGCACGCCCTCTTCCTTAAGCAGTTTGGGCAGTCCGTCGAGCAGGCCGCTCCCGAAGGAGGGATCAGTGACCAAACGTATCCTCGCTTCCTCCATTGGGCATAGGATAATGCTCGCCAGAGCACCGGCACACACCGCTGACGCCAGGTATGCCCCGCTGCTCCCTCCCGCAAAGGCTGAGAGAAAGATGGGTTTGAGACTTTCGTACACTCCAAACTTCAGGGCGCCCTCGATGCCGTATCCGACGACTGTGGGCCCCAATCCCACAGCCAACGCACTCGGCCCGTCCTGCTCGACGATCTTCAGCGCGGCTTCCGATGGCGATAAACTTGCTAGTGCAGAATCACTCTGCATTCTCGTCTTGACGACATCAATGGGCGTTGTGATGCCGTGCGATATCGCAGCCGATGCTCCCCCAGCGACGAAGAATCGCGGGTCGGCCGCCTTTTTTGACACCGCCTTCTTTTTTGTGTCTACTGGCACTGGAACCACTTCCCTGTTCGGAGGGGGCGAGGAGGCCGTGAGCTCCCCTTCCGAAATTGATGGCGTCGTAGTCGTTTGTGCATCATCGCCTGACATTGCCAATGCGGCATCTTTTGCTGTTGTCGTCGCGAGCAGCGAGAGGAATATCGATGCTGCTGCGGTATCTTGCAGAAATCTACGTCGATCCGACTCCGAACTCAAATTTGCACCGTGCACCTGAAGAGCAGTTGCCCTTGCAATTATCCGCGTGCAGTGCGTTGCTGTCTGAAATGCACTCCCATGTCGAAGATGGAGGCAGATGCACATCAAAGACAGGAAGGCGCAGTGCTGGTGCATGCATTTAGGCCGCGGTATCTTCATCTCGAGAGCCGTCGAATTGCAAATGAGCCAGTCGAACAGCGTCGCGCGCATCAGCAGGTATACCACAATGGTCGCCACCAGGGCGAAGAGGAATGATGGGGAGAGAGGTAGGAGGCAGGAACATTCTAGCTGGCCCGTGCGGTGGGCACGCGGCGACGGCGGAGGCGCGACCACCCGCGCGACGGCGAGCAGAAGTAGATAAGGAGGCCTTCACGCTTTTTCCCTCTTTGGGATACGCTAAACCCAAACGAATCTCAACGGATGAAATTCGCTGTAATTTCTGGAATACGCTGGAAATTTTCCAGATTCGCTCTTCCAGATTCGCTTAACCCAAATTTATCCCCTCACGGCCGTCGAGAAATTAACGTAGGAATCAGTACAAGGAGCGGATTTCCCCCTCTCAATCAGTGCCACCACCACAACACCGAGGAACCACGCCCAAAGAAGAGCGGCAATGGGGAACCAAGTGGCTCTAGTGACGGCGCTTGCGCTGTGCTTGGTATTCGCAGCGCTGCAATGCCAAGCACTGACACTTTGCCCGTTATCAGGCATACACATCATGTGCACCGCCATCGGCGCCCTGCGGCTCTCTTTGCCACTGACGGTGATGGCGCGGACGACCCCCGCGAGGGCTCGCTCGCGGCGGCCACGAAAGCGCTAGGGCAGGTCCCCTACGGGGAGCGATCGCGAAAGTACAGACGCACAATTTTCCGTGAGTGCAACATCTCAGCTTATGTCGAGACGACCCTGCATATCCAACGCCTTCATGCTTCATCATTTTCTGTCTGCAGGCCACAATGACTGGGTGGCGCATCGATCCTCCTCCTCGAGGATCTTTTCGAACCTGCAAAGCATGTTCTTCTCCGCGGTTGTGCGGCAGCTTCGACCACAGGTAACGGCAGTGATAATGTCGGCATCTGTGGTGCTCAGCTGGAATTGGATCGTCACATCTGGCACTCTACCGGAGGGCATCGAGTTGCACGAGCTCGGCCTGCCAACGCTACCATTTACCCTCTCGAGTCCAGCATTAGGGCTGCTACTGGTATTCAGAACCAACGCTGCTTACCAGCGCTGGATTACTGGCAGAGATGCGTGGTCTAGAATCATCGTCCACGGAAAGAATCTGGTTAGAATGGCATCCGTTTTCAGCTCTGATGTGGAAGCTGTCGAAGATTTGTCCAAAACAGTGTGGCTGTATTGCCGCTCCGTGATGAACAGATTATCTTCTCCGTTAGAGGATGAAGAAGTGTACCAACAACAGATCAGAGAAATATATGGGGACTCTCCAACCGCGAAGAAGATCGTTTCATCATCAGATCGTTCGATTGCGGCGTGGAAACAACTCTCAATCGAACTACATTCGCTACCGACATCAGACCCGAAGAGCCTAATCGAAACCGACAAATCCATCATAATCCTTGGAGAGCAGCAGTCGATCTGCGAGAAAATCTTTGCAAGCCCTGTGCCATTGGTCTATACGCGACACACCGCTCGGTTCTTGTCGCTGTGGGCGCTGCTGCTCCCGTTCGCATTGTACTCGGCCTTCAGTTCCGTAGGCGAGGTGTGGGCAGTAATACCCGCGAGCGGAGTCCTAGCCTTCTTCCTATTCGGCGTTGATGAACTGGCGATGCAACTCGAGGAACCGTTCTCGATACTTCCAATGCAATCATTTTGCGACGAGATCCTTTCAGCAAACAGCATTACTGTCGGCAAGGAAGAGGATATAGATAGTTAGCGCTAATGTGACGACGTGTCTCTAGCTTTCGGCATCACTCTTCGGTCTCCGCCACTTCTTCCTTGACGACGCTTTTGATGATGCCCACAGCCACGGTTTGTCGCATGTCTCGAATGGCAAAACGTCCCAGAGGAGGATACTCCGCAAAGCTCTCGACGCAAAGGGGTTTCGTCGGGACCATCGTGACAATTGCAGCATCGCCATTTTCCAAGAAATCCGGATTCTTCTCGACAACTTTTCCCGTGCGTCGGTCCAACTTCTCCTTGATCTCCGTGAAAGTGCAGGCAACGTGGGCAGTGTGGCAATCGATGACGGGACAATAACCCTTCGTGATTTTGCCTGGATGGTTCATGACCACCACTTGCGCCTCAAAGCTCGATACAGCCGTGGCAGGATTGTCGTCCGCGTTGGACGCCACGTCTCCGCGGCGAATGTCTTTCA
>JALLAP010000356.1:0-13742 GCA_036939355.1 Thalassiosira profunda | reverse complement strand
GCCCTTGAACTTTGCATATCCCACATCCCCCGGCGGGCCCGCCACCTCCCCCACCAAGTGGGCGTCATACCCCATCGTCGGATCGTACCGATCATCAACAAAACACCCGTTCAGATATATTCCGCTCGTTATCGAGTGTTTGAGGTGTGTCCCGGCCTGCCGCGCCACCTCGGGGGAACAATCCAATGCAAACGGATGGATTGGGGATCGCTTCGGCATCACGTCTCGCAAGGTCGCATTCCAATCCAAGAACACGTACGGGCCGGCCATGCCCTCCGGGGGGCTGGTGGAAGGTTTGTACGCCCCTCCGATATTACTGCCGTCCATTCCGGTCCGCGCCGCGCCGCGGGAGTGGTTGGCGAGCCGCACCCCAATGGAGCGGACGAACTCCTTGGACGAGCGGGTCGATTCGTGGTCGACGTCGTGGAAGGCCGCGTGCACCCCGAGGGTGGTCTGGCTTCCGCCCCCGAGGGAAAACTGCGCGTCGTTCACATAGACTTGCCGCTCGCTCAAATGGTTGCCACTGTCGGATCGGCCTTGGCTCTCGCCCGCATCAATCGTTCTGGGATCTGCGGGCATCAACCACTCGTACAACGGGCCGCCCCTGTTCAGATACGACACGAGCGGGCGATCGTGCACCAATCGAAACGACGCGCTTCCCGTCTGATCCACGAAATAACTCGCCGACGAAACATCGGCAAATCCAGTTAAATTGAGCAATGATGCCGACGTCTCGAATTGAAATTTCGGTAAAGCCGCCAGCGCCGCGCCCGGGGTCCCGCCCATTGAACCAAAGGCGCCCCCGGCACCGGTGTGGGAGGTGCCCAGCGAGGAGAGGTCGTCGGCGTTCACGCCCCCGCCGACGTAGAGTTTGTACCAGTTCTTCTCCTTCAATCGGACCGTCACGCCGTGCTCCGGCGGTTGACTCTGCGCCCGTTCGTTTCCATTGGTTGCCGCGCCCTCGCCGCCGGCGGCCGGGCCGACGTGCACCTGCACCGCGTCGTAGCAGCCGGTGCCCTCGAGGTCCCTCGCGAACCGCCCAACCGAAACGGCGTGGGCCGCCAGCGACTGTTCATCGCCCCCAATGATTCCCAGCGGCAGCCCCGCCTCCTGCAGGCGGGCGTTGACGAACTCCTGCGACGTCCGCGGCCGCGATGTTGATGTGCCATCGCCTCCGTCAGAATCGGCAGACGTCACTTTGGCCGGGTAGGCCAGCGGCAGGCGGTAGTCGGCCACGTGGGCGGCCTTCCGCCGCTGCAGCTCCTCCAGCAGCCGCCGCTGTCGCTCCTGGTGCCGCCTCTCCTGCGTCGTCTTGGTGGCGTCCATCCTGTTCCCATGGTGGTATGGTGTGATGGTCGGAGGCGCGGGGGATTTTTTGTGGCTAAAAATTGCAGTGCGACTCGCAATCCGTCACTTTTGCAACACACACAACATCACAACCATGAAGGAACGCCCGACCCACCGCCCTCGCCGCCATCGCCCGCTCCCGCCGCGGGCCCTCCCGTCCCTCGCCGTCGCCGTCGTTTGCTGCGCGGGCGCCGCGGCGTTCTCTCCGCCGCTCGGCGCACCCATCAACCCAGTCAGCGTCAGCACATCAACAACACCCATCACCCCCATCAGACCCGTCACGGCCCTCGGCGCGGCGGGGGGCGCCGCCGCCTCCATCGCCTCCGCCACCGGCGAGGCCGACCGGGCCTTCCGGCTGGGGATCGAGTTGGAGAAGGCGGGATTGGCCCGGGCGGCGTCGGCGGCGTTCCACGAGGCGGCCACGCTGGTGAGTTCAAGTTGGTGATGCAAAAGAAATGCAGCTTGCAATTATGTTGATGTCTGCTGATCACATTGCAATCACAATCATGACATTTCGTGCATCTGGCAATCGCAGTACCAGTGCTTCCTCGACATGGGCGCCGTCGCAGCTGATGCTGATGCTGATGCCGATGGCAGCGGAGCAGCAGATGCCGCAGACGCCAACAGCGCCAACATCTTCCAGCACGTCACCTCCCTCGCCGCCGCCGACGGGGGCCGCTCCCCCACCGTATTGGCCGTGCTGGCGTACGCGTGCATTCGCCTCGCCCATCTCTCCCACGACGCCTTCGGCGACTCCCGCGCGGCCAAGCGGCTGTACAAGCTCGCGGCGGCGGTGGATCCGCACCCCGGCGGGGTGGCCTACCACGGCATCGGGACGAGCGTCGAGGCGAGCGTCGCGCAGGCGGGGAGCGTGGCCGGAGAGGACGAGGGGCGGGTGTGGCGGGAGGAGATGGAGAAGGCCGTGGAGGCGTACCGGGAGGCGATCCGGCTGGGCGGGGGGTCGGGGAGCAGCGGGGAGGTGCTCTTTCACTTGGCCGTGGCGCTGGAGGTGAGCCGACTGTTATGTGGCGAGTGCGTGTGTTGTAGTGGTCGATCGCTTTGTTCTCTTTCTGACAAACAAACTTGACATACGAACGGTACCGATCTTTGCAACGGATGACTCAACCAAAACAACGCATTCTGCGCAGCGTCTGGGCGAAGCGGAGGAGTCCGAGCAGATCATGGAATCCCTCCGCCGCGGCGAGTCCAACCTCAGCTCCCTCGTCGACTCGTGGGGGTACGTGCGGTGGCACACCCGCCGGACGGACCCCAGCCAGCTCAACCTCCACCGGGGCACCCGGGCCATGCTGCAAATCGCTTTGGAGGCGGCCCAACCCCTCTTGCAGCACGACGACGGGCTCGTCTGCGAATTCGGCGTGGCCAGCGGGAGAAGCATTCGGATGACGAACGAAATGCTGCCCCTCGAAACGCCCATCCACGGATTCGACACTTTCACGGGTCTGCCGCACGCGTGGGGAAACGAGCCTCGCGGGTCTTACAGCACGGGCGGAAATGTGCCCCAGATGGAGGAGGGGAGCGGCGTTGTGTTTCACAAGGGGTTGTTCAGCGATACGATTCCGACGTTCCTGTCGACGGTGGACAAGGGAAGGCCGCTCGCGTACGCCAACATCGACTGCGACCTGTACGGGTCCACGCGGGACGTGTTGGAGGCGTTTCACGGGCGGGTTATTCCTGGCACCGTCATCGTTTTTGACGAGTACCTCTGTCATCCCAGCTGGAGGCAGGACGAGTTCCGGGCGTGGAGGGAGTGCTGCAAAAGATTTGGGTGGCAGTACGAGTACCTCGCATTCAGCCTTTCCACGAAGCAAGCCGTTGTGAGGGTGACGAGCTAAAATAGTTATGGATTGCTTACTGGCATCTCGAACATCTCATCGTTATAAGTTGACTGCATCGCCCGCGTCGTCGTCCTGCCCACACGCGTTCGTCTCATGTGCATATATCACCCCGGGCACCCTCCCATAGAAACCACACGCTGCATGAAGTAGGGCAAATTGGTTGGAACCGTCCAACTCGTCCGGCTCCTCGGTCGCCACCGACTCGTCGGACTCCTCCATTCGGTACTCGAGGGGGGCATCGCTCATCGAGAGACTGGGAGGGTCGACTCTCTGTTTTTTGTTGCTCATTGTGAGCCTGCCATCGCCATCCTTCACGCCCATCTCGCCACGCCTCTTGCCATCCTTCAGTTCACCTTCGTTGACACCTCCAATGTCCACCTCGGCCTCTACGTCGGACAAAAGCATTGCCTCGGTGGCAACTGGAGTCTCCTTCGGCGTCTCTGCCGTCGCGGCCGTGACAGCCATGGCCTTGAACACCTCGGGCCTTTCGCGAACGAGGCGATACAAGGAACCAAGCCTGGTTGCACCAACCTCTGCGTTGGGCAGCGGAGGGTCGTGGTATTGGATGAGGTCGGCATTGGAGTCAACTGCGAACCATGCCATGATGCAGGGCAGCACCCTGACATCAAGAGACCTGACATCGACAGGGGAAATGCCGCATACAATGTTGAGGTCGCCTCGCGCGTGGCACAAGATCATCTTGCGCTTGATGACAGCATGCTTTTCTTTCTCCAGCCAATACTCGCCATTGATTTCAAGCGAAGCACGGAGAAGATTGGCGTCGTTCACACCCAAGGCATCTATGACGGCCGCTGTTGTAACATCCGATCCGAGTCCCAAATTGCGGAGGCAGTGGTTCGACTTTTCCACATCCTCGCTGTTGCAAAGGAGCTTCAAGAACATCGACCAGCCGTCTTTGGAGATCCTACTATTTCCAACCAGATTCAATGTCCGTAGCCTGGTTTTGTTGGCAAGCGAGTCAACCAAGGCTGAGAGGCCCTCGTCGTCAATAAAGTTGTTCCTGAGGTACAGACCCCGCAGCTTCGATTGTGGATCGCTGAGCAGGTTGGCCAGCGACGCACAGGCACTGTTGCCAATCCCACACTCGTTGAGATGTAGGTTCCTCAAACTTCGGAGGGCAAGCCGCCTGCACAAATCCACATCGCCCAAGGGACTCTTGGATACATTGAGAAACTTCAACGTATCCTCGCCTCGTTCCAACATGGCGTTCGTCAGCTCAGCAGCAGATTGAAGGCTGCAGCGGTGGAGTACAAGACTTGCCGCGGTTGCATTCTCCCTAAGGAATGAAGCAAAGGAGCTCACGTCGACGCTGGGGTTCTCGAGGCAAAGCTCGAGGTGATCAATTGATCGGTTCGATTGCAGCTCAGCGCAGAACTCTGCCAAAGCCGGACCATCGGCCACGTACACCTTCAACGAGAGGAACGTCAAACGTCTGGCCTGACCGAGAATTTGCCCCAGGCGCTTCGCCGCTCTTAAGTCGCCGTTTTCGCCGGCACGGATTGGGATTCGGCCAAGGCACCGCGACGATTTGTCGTTGCGCTTCAAGCGAATTAGCCGTTTAACCTTTTTTTCGTTCAACCCGAGCGAGCGAAACAGGTCCCGATCCTCGGCATTCGATGGAACGATATAGTCGGCCATCGTTATCGTTCCAATGGGAGCTTGCGATGGGGCCTCGAAAGTGAGTGTCCCGCCGGCGCACCAACCTTTTTTCGGCTTCGGTCGAAATCCATCCAGTCCATTTTCGTCACTCGGCCCCGCCAAATCTTTGCAGCAAGAACTGAACCCACAGCCTGACGCCCAAGAAGGGAGCGGCACTGCCCATTTCATTTGCTCGCGCCGACCCATCCCTTCTCCCGGGCGTACGCGAACATGTTCGTGATCCTCTCCCGCTCGTCCCTTCGGACGTCAGGGTGCCACACGTCCAGCAGGAACAGCACCCGGGGCTCGTCCGTGTGGTTCCAGACCTCGTGCACGTACGAATCGTCCAGGACGACGGCCGATCCCTCGTGCCACTCCCTGATTTGATCGGCCACTCGCATTCCCACGGCCGGTCGGGTTGCGGATTGCTGCGCATCGTTGGGAGGGGCGGGCGACGCGTTTGCTTTCTTCGGCACCACCAAAGGCAAGTGCATGCGCAGCCGCAAGTTCATCGGGCCGGTATGCGCCTGGATGGAGGAGTGGCCGTGCAGGGTGGAGAAGAAGCAGAACGAAAAGGGCGTGCCAAAGAGCATCCCCTCCTTTTCCAGCTATTTATTGTTGTTTGTCCAGTGAGTATGAGATCCGACAGGTGAGCAGGCACGACGAGGGGAGAAAACATCACCGCACACGCCTCCAGTTCAGCACTCACGTCGTCCACCACTTGCGCCGTCTTGGGACACCTCTCCCGGAACCCCTCGTTCCTGGCCCCGTTCAATATGTACGAGTGCCAATCCCACGAGCCCTTGTGCAGGGCATCGTCGGCGTGCTCTCCGCCTTTTGAAGCAACGTCGTAATCAGGTTCGAGAGGCTTCGAGACGCTGCTGCCGCTCTGCGGATCGACCTCGTGCCCCTGCCCCAGCACGGCCGCGAAGTACTCCGCCCGAATGTCGTCGTAACTCGCCTCCACGTGCTGCACTGCCGATGTGACGACGGGATCATTAAACGCAATGCGGTGCCTCCGCTGATTTTGCTCGCCCGATGATGGTCCTGGCGCTGTCCAGACGGGCAGAGACCGCAGGCCCGGCAGGTGGAACAGCGAGGGCGACGGCCGGTGCGCCCCCGTGGCGGCGAGGAGCGACGGCCCCTGGACGATGGTGGCGGCGTCGTCGGGGGGCTGCGGCTGCGGTTGTGCGCCATCTGTCGCCTCGGAAGAAAATGGGGCGGGTGATTGCCCGGGCCCGCTGCCCCCGAGAGACCGGCAACGCGGCCGGTGGCGCCGCCCGCAGGCGAAGGCGGGGCGAAGCATGATGGAGAGGATGAGAGATGGTAGATGGTGCATGAACGAACCGCGGCGCCTCTGCAACTACATATCTCGGAACTCGGCAACTCGGAAATTCCTTCGAGCTTGAGCTCCAAATATTTAGCGGGGAGATGGTGTCCCCTCCAATATTACGTGGGCACACTCGCAAATTTCCCGTAACAAAACCATCCTATTGGTTGGTTAGGGGGGCCACCCCTGATATCCGCCCGCTAAAATCTAAACTGCCCTTCTGTTTGTTTGATGTTGATCACGGGAAAACGTGTGTTGATTGTTGATTGTTGATGCACACCTCCCCCTTCCTCGGTGCACGACACGGGCGCAGCCGGGCGTTGCAACGCGCGCCATGGCGGCGGCCACTCTCATCGACGAGGCCTTCGCCCTCCTCGCGGAGGCGAAGGAGCTCGAAACGGAGGCCACCACAACGTCGTCCGACGGCGCGCCCAGCGGCGGGCCGTCGTGGGAGGTCCTCGAGCGAAGCGCCGCCAAGTACAACGAGGCGTGCTACCTCATGAAGCGCCACATCCGCGGCCTCCAGAATGGCGGTGGGACGCCGGAGGAGGCGGCCAAGACGCAGCAGCTGCTCGCGGAGAACATTGATCTGTACGAGCGGCACGCGGACGAGTTGCTCAAGGAGGTGAAGGGATTGAAGGTCGCCGAGCAGGATCAGCGGCAGAGACATAATATGTCCAGCGGCGGCGGCGAGACGTGCACCGTAATGAGAGACAGTGCCTCGTCGTGGGAAGCCTCGCACGGATCGCAGCTTCATCCCGCGGTGGATGGCAACGCAGCTCCGCCTGTGGAAGCTGTCAGTGCGACGCGCCAAGAATCGAAGCGCACCGAGACGCGGCAATTGCAGGCCACGCAATCCGCCGACAAGGCCAACCGACTGCTCGGGACCGCGCTCGATCACGACGAGCGGGGGGAGACGATGCTGGCCATCGATCGGTACCTGCAGGCCGTGACTTGCTTCTCGCGCGCCATCAAATTGCTATCGGGGGAGACGGGAGGGGAAACAGTCACCGCAAGTGGGCAATCGTCGCGGCAATCGGCGGACCTGTCAACATCGACCCCGCCGGCCCTCCTCGAGGGGGCGACGCCCGCCGTCGACGATGTCGAAATGGCGAAGTCGATACCTTCCGTCCACGCCGCCTCCGGTCATTGTACGAGTGTGGAGTTGCAGAATCTCAAGGATAACATCGGCGGCAACGTCCTCAACATGATGTCGCTGTCCACCGACGCCCCGGTGGCGACGCCGGAGGCCAACCCCGCAGACGACGCGCCCAACCTCGCCGACGAAAAGACCCAGAAAGAGGTGGTATCCCTCCGCCGAAAGAGCAAGCTGGCGTTGGATCGAGTACAGAAGCTGAAGCACGTCTTAACAGAGCCCTCGCCCGAACCGTCGCCCGCTCCTACACCGACCTGTGTTGATCGGGCAACGCCCCAAAATCGAGCGGACAAGCTGACTCCGTACGAAGTGAAGGTCCTAAAGTGGTCCTCTCGCATCGCCTCCGGCCTCTTCCTTCCCTGGTCCGACGACGAGGCCCGAACGTACGACTATCATCCGGCGCGCCCGTGGACCGATCCCGACGGCCTGCTGCAACTCTCCGACAAGCAAAAGGAGAGGGGGTGCAAGTGGGCCCGACCCTCGGAGATTGCGGCAATGCGTGGCATACTTCCCTTTGTATCATCCACAAAGATTGCAATGATACATGCCATCACACCCTACACCATCAAACAGCACTGCGTGTCGGACTGCTCCTTCATCGCGGGACTGTGCTGCAGCAGCAATTTCGAGCGCCGGTTCAATCGCCGGTTGGTCTCGTCGCTCATTTATCCGCAGGATCCGACGACGGGGATGCCGGTGTACAATCCGCAGGGCATCTACATGGTCAAGCTGTGGTTCAATGGCGTGGCGAGAAGGGTGTTGGTGGACGATCGTTTGCCTGTGGATTCTCGCGGAAACCTGCTCTGCTCCCACACGACGTCACTAGGCAAGGCGAATGCAAATGTATTGGAACTGTGGGTTGCCATCTTGGAAAAGGCGTACATGAAATTGTGTGGTGGGTACAACTTTCCGGGGTCCAATTCCGGCGTCGATCTCTTTTGCTTGACCGGTTGGATCCCTGAGCGGATATTCTTTCCGGAAGATCCTGCAAATGTCAAAGACTTTGAGACTCCGGTGCAAAGGGCGTGGGATCGACTGTATAGCGCAAATTCGTACGGGGACTGCCTCATCACTCTGTCGACGAGCACCGACTTGTCGGAAGAGCAGGCGGAGAAAGTTGGGCTCTTCACCGGCCACGCCTATGCGGTGCTGAATGTGATTCAGACGTCAAATGGAACAAAGCTGCTCCAGTTAAAGAATCCTTGGGCGTCAAAGGGATGGACAGGGCGATACTCGCCGCAAGACAAGGTCGGTTGGAGCGATCCAGCCTTCTGCGCCGAGGTTGGATACGACGCAACATCTGCCTCGCATTACGACGACGGCGTGTTCTGGATTTCCTGGTCCGATGTGTTACTTTACTTCCACAATATGCATTTGTCGTGGAGCACCGACCCAGATCTGTTCCGGTATCGAACGTCTGTGCATGGCTTCTGGCGCAAGGATGTTGGACCGGTGGACGATTCCTACAACGTCGGGGAGAATCCACAATACACGGTCACACTCTCTGATAATGCAATCCGGAGCGAGGCCACTCTCTGGATACTGCTCTCGAGGCACGTGACGAAGCAGGAGCAGGAGGGAGCAGGTTAGTCTGCATCTCAGATACCAAATTTTCGCTCGTGTTCTCGCTCACATCGTTCACGTATCTCCATCATCTAGAGGTATCGGATTTCCTCACGCTGCACCTGCATCGAATAAAGAACCCAAGGCGGCGCGTGTGGTATCCTGACGCAAAGTGCGTACTCTCTGGAGCATATACCAACAACCAACACGTGCTCGTTCGATACGATGTCAGCAGCTCGGATCGGTTTCTCTCCATCGTGCTCTCCCAGCACAAAAAGGCCAATGACCTCGGCTACACTTTATCCTGCTATTGCACGGAAGAATTCCAACTGGGACACCCGGAAAAGCCGCTGCCGGTATTCCAACAGCTCTCAGGGTCGTGGAAGTTGAGGGATGGCTCCAGCGATCCACTGTCTTTATCGATTGGGACTGCAGGCGGGCCGCCGGGCAATGGCTCGTTCGGCTCCAACCCTCAGTGGAGCCTCAACGTACCAACGGGAGGGGCGAGGCTGCAAATCAAATGTCTGGCGTCCAAAGAATTGGCGGTGAATATAATTGTTGCTCGAGGAGGCAAGCGGCAGGGTGCTGGCATACCAATCAGCAAACGAATCCACCACTTGTACGAGGATCCAGTCATTGACACGGGAGATTACCGGCATGGGTTTGTCATCTCAGAGACCGTGTTCGTTCCTCCGGGCCTCTACACCTTGGTGGCCAGCACTTTCGACGTCGGCAAGGAAGGCAGCTTCCAGCTCCACATCTTTTCATCGAAAGAGTTGGCACTGGCTGAAATCCCGCAGCAGTAGTGAAAAGTGTTATGTAGATTTGGCCTCTAGCCCTAGCCACTGCATGTGGCGCTCATTTTTGCCTTGGTCTTCTTTGCAGTTGTTGACAGCCTAGCATTGGACACGATGTTGCATCACCATCCCCTGATCCATCAATAGAATGACACACTCCATGAAGTTCACGGACTCGCTCCCCCAAGCAATCTGACTTGTTCTTCCAGGGCTCCTTTCATCCTGCCCAGCAGACGAATCTTCTCCCGGCTCCGCTTCTCCTTCTTGGCGTGCACCTCGGCCATGGCGGTCATCTTCAATTCCAATCCGCTTATCGTGGCCCTGTCTTCTTCCGCTCGCCGGCGGGCCTCCTTGCGCAGTCGGTCATACTTCGCTTTTACGCCGTGGTTGCGCTTTTGGTTGGAGCGGAGGGACGCGTCCTTCTCCATCTGGGCCAGCTTCCTCGCCAAGACTTCGTTGTGCTCCTCGCTCCGAGCCAGCTGCGACGAGAGGTCGGCGGTGGATTGCTTCAGCTCTTTCACCTCCGCCCGCGCCTTGTCTCGCTGCGCACGGTCGCGTTTCCTCCCGTCGTTCAGCCGCTGGGCCATGTCATTTAGCGTGCCAATTTTCTTTGCCTGTTTTTGCACCTTCGTTTCCAGCTTATTCGCTCTCTTGGACTGCTCCTGCGTGGCCTTCGCCAGCGCCCGCAGGGCGTCCATCCTGCCCGTTTCGCCAGCCGCTTCCAGCAGCCGCCGTTCGATCTTCCCCAGGCGCTGCGCCAGGCTCACGGCTTCGCTCTTTGTCATGGCCGACGAAATCGAGTCCACGTCTCCCAGCACGCTCAAATCTATACTCAATTCGTCGACGTCTTGCATCAACTTGGTGGCCAACCCCTGCCCGAGCGACGGCTCCGCCGCGGACACGTCGACCCTGCGGAAATCGATCGCCCGCGGAATTGGCCTCTGGTCGGCCAGCGGACGCGGCATTGCCGGCTGGGGTGGCGGAATTGCAACGTCTGCGCCGGCGCCCTTCTCGCTCGTCTCTCGGGACTCCTCGCTCAAGTCCGGGGAGACGGTGCCGACGCTCACGGCGACCACCTCGCCCTCGAGTCCAATGCCGACCCATCGTTGTGCCTCGGGCGACTCGTCCTCCTTGACGGTGGATAGCGGCATCTTGATGGGATTGGCCTTGGCGGTACCCGCGGGGGTCACCTCGTCCCGTTCGAACTCAATGACGGCCACGCCGGGGCTTTTGGCGGGCGTCGGGCGAGGTTCCGCGTTCTCGCTTTGGACTGGCGACGCCTCCTCCCTGGAGGGGCTGCCGAGGCTGATGGGTGAGGAAGGAATTGTCGCGATCAAGGACTCCAACGACTTTGGCCGGCTCGCCGTTGTGGCTGAATTGGAGCTGTACGGCATATCGGAGGTGCTGCGTCCTCTGCCGCCAGCCGAGGCGGAGGTGGCCGCGGCCACCGAACCTCCCTTCTTGGCCATGACTTGGCGAATGTCGCCGAGAGAGGGCATCCGCCCGCCCATCGACATCATGGTTTCGTGGCGTCCTCTTTGCTTTGCAATACTTTGCCACCCGGCCACCCAGCGCCCTTTGCCTTTGACCTTTGGTTGTCGGCGGTCCTCTTTGACTCGCTTTGGTCGGTGGGCCAGCGCCTCGTCCTCTTTGCTTGTGCGGCGAGGCAAAGCGCGCCGACCTCTTTTTGCAAAGAGCGAAGAAGTCGTTTGTCCCGCTAGCTACTCTGATTTGTACACGTAAACCCACAATTCCTAGCTACCCGCTCTCCTGCTCCCTCACAGCTCACAGCTCACAGCTCACAGCTCACTGCTCACGCAGCGCCCTCCCGCGCCGCCGCCAGCCCGCTCCCCCAACAACCTCCATCACCCCCACACTCGACGGTCGAGGGGCTTCTGGAGTGCTGGTGGTCAGTTTATCAACGTGTGTGGAAGGAGAGCACATGTGGGGTGATCCAGCTCCGATCGTATCTTGATGGCGGTGATGGGTGATGGGTGAGGCCGGACATAAATCATGCGCTCTTGCGTGGATAGCAACCATCCTCTTCATTTCTATGATGTTGCAATGTGTTGCGGCGAATGCGGTCGGCGCTCGCAGATGCCGCGTCACTGCATGCTTCGCCACTGGCAACCGGCACTCGATGAGCCATCAGAAAACGGCACGCAGCCTATCCGATCGGAGCGACGGCGACTGCCTCCCGATCACAAAGGTGGGCATCGTCGGCGGGGGTCTAGCGGGAATGTCGGCGGCGTATCACCTCCTCGATGTTGTAAGACATGAAAAGAAGGGGATGCACATCACCGTCTTTGACAGGTGCAATGTTGGCGAGGGAGGTGCTTCTGCGGTCGCCGGCGGGTGAGTTCTTAATTGATCGATCGGGGGCGCGCGGTTGCCTCCTCACAGAGTGGTGCACTGATTGCTCCTATTCTTCTTTCAATCTCTGGATGCAATGGTGGATGCACTCGACTCTGGTCTGGGTATGTCAGATTGATACACCCGTTCTCGCCGCGAGGCAAGCTCATTCACAATGGCAAGCATGCGCTCGAATGCTCCACTCGCCTGATCGAAGCGGCGGCGACACACCGACCGGATTGCATACTTCGACCGCACCTCTACCGCGTTGCACTGACGGACAAAAACGTCGAACAACTGAAGCACACGGCGGAGACTTATCCAACTCTGGCCGCGTGGATGTCAAAAGAGGAGATGCAGGATGCCTTTGGGGTCGATTCGCTCGGTGGGCTGAAGCTGGGTGGTGGCTGCAAAGTGATTCACGTGCCGTCATACCTGCAGGGGCTGTGGGAGGAGTGCAAGAGGAAGGCAGACGAGATGAATGGAAGTGTGCAGTGGGAGTTGGCTCCAATCTCTGCAAATGCCAACGACGACCGACTATCGCAATTCGATGCGGTCATCTTGTCGACGGGCGCAGGGATCCTTCAAGATCGATTCGTCGGCAGCGACGAGCTTCCAGTGCAACTGGTGCGAGGGCAGTCGGTGGAGATGAGTCTGCCTGAGTCGGATGCAACAACAAACGAGGCCTTTCTCTGCGGGAAATACGTATCTCCCTTGCCGCAACTCGATGCATCATCGCAGCGATTTGTTATCGGAGCCACGCACGAATTTAAAAGCGAGGCATTCGGCCCCGAAGAAGTATTGGAGGAATTGAAGGGTCGAAGCTATTCATTGGCGCCGAGTTTGTGGGACAATGGAAACGTTGACAGGCTGACGACGGGGTTCAGAATGCAAAGCCACCGAGGAGCTTTCGGACGCATGCCAATCATTGGCAGGTATGACAGCAACTGCAACGATGGAATGATGAGACATCGGAATGCGTGGATATTCACAGGCTTGAGCAGTCGAGGATTGATTTATCACGGGCTGTTCGGCAGTTGGCTGGCCGATGCGATTCTGCACGACGATGAAGAGAGAGTGCGCAGCCACTTTGCTGAGTTTGACTGGTGGCGGCGGACGAGAACCAAATAAGCCAACTTCTCCTCTCCCATTACTATCAAGCAGCGCTGTAGAGTCTATTCTCGAGCACGCTCGTCTTTGAGGCCTCAAAGCTCTGGGTGAGCATTCGGACCGGTCCAAAACGGAGGTCAGTTAAGATGGTGTCTGAAAAAATCGTCATCATTGTTTCCCGCCATTTTTCATCGAGGCACAAAATCAGCTCTCCGACTTAGAGATTTTCAGAGAAAGGCGTTTACAGATGCGTACGTGCGCAAATGCAAATATGCGCATATGCGAACTATTATATCTCCTTTTGTTACACTATTTTCACCCTATTTTTGGGCTAAATTGGTACGAATATTTTGTCGCATATCCAAATATGCGCATCTAAAAAGGTAACATTTGCTTATCCCTGGTACGCATATCCGCACCTGTGGAGGCAAGGACATTATCTGGATTTCGACTGAGAAGGTTTTACCTTCGCAAAAGAAGTTTAAGTATGAGTTCCTACGTAGTTATACGTAACTTCCCTCCGAGGGGGGTGATGTCCCGGCCGAGCTCCAGTACAAACTTCAGCCCCTCGG
>JALLAP010000355.1:0-21869 GCA_036939355.1 Thalassiosira profunda | reverse complement strand
CTCCCAAGTGCTGGGCGACCTCGAGGACGAGGCGCTCGCCCGAGGTCTCCACCTCGAGGGCGTTCAGAATCTTGGGAAGCTTCTCATCGAACTGTAAAGAGGAGACGGATGCGTGAGATGAAAAGTGTGCACATCATGTGATCAACGCCATTCCCCCATCCTCCCCCGCGCTCCTGAGCCTATCAGGCCATTTGATCACGTATTCAGCTCAAGCCATCCCAACACAGGGCTGTGGTTGCCAGACCTGCCCAGAAGTTTGTTTTGGCTTCCATCTAGGCCCGACTCTCTTCCCCCAGGAGGTCGATCGTCGGTCTCCCATCTGCATTTTTGCAAATGGAGCCTAGGACACAATTGTCCAGGAGAACCCTCTCCCCCAAGGACCACCTCCATCCATCCTCCACCCCGACCAAAAATGAACCCAGGAGCTGCTCAATCATCCGCGGTCTGCGTCTTGGCTGGTCCCGGAGGACCGGCACGAGTATTTATGTAGCTCACCTGAACATCGACGACGGCCCCAATAACCTGGGTGACCTTCCCCACGCTGGACACGCCGGTGGTGCTCCCGAAGGCGCGAGCGCCGTCTGTATTGCAAATCAGGAGAGTAGTAGAAAGGTGAGAGAGAGGCACTCTAGGGGGACAAAGACCTGGTCTAAAGGCCAAGGCGAAAAATCGAGATTCCTCCACATATCCACCCAACATAAATGAGGCAAACGCCCGCAGCGCCGCCCAAATACCCCCATCACCCTCCCTAAATCAAGGCATGCCCTCCCCAGGGGCCTCGGTCGGCAGCCAAGGCCGACCGGCGACGTGGAGCTCGCTTATTTTTCATCGGCACCAACTCGAGGTGCCCGTGACCCGCCGGGCCACCTCCATCCCCGGGAAAAATCGCCCCCGCCCCCCAGTCCATCCCGCGGCCTACTCCGGCATGCCCACACTCACTCTGGGCAACGAGACGTCGGGCGCTGGCGGCGAACATGGTGCTATTATCCTCGTCGGCAAGAGGAAGAGTGGGCGGTTGAAAAAAGGAGGGGGTCGGCGGGTCGGCGAGGGACGACGGTCAGACGCCTCTCTCGTTCAAAGATTTCTGAAGGAAGGAGGGAAGGAGGAAGGATGGAGAGACCCCTTCCCCTCTCATCATTGCAAATTTGCAACGCAAGGTGCACCATCCAGGCAGGGTGCACCCCCTTCCGGCCACCTGAACCATGATGCACCACGCCCCGCAAGAGCGCCTCATGGAGGTCGTCGTCGCCCTCGACGAGCTCTTCGTGCCCGCCCACATCGATCGGGTGGCCCTCCTGCGCGAGGCCGCGTCGAACGACGCCCTGGGCCAAGTCCTCGCGCACCGCACCTCCATCAAAGACGTCGTCACCGACATCGAGGAGGGAGAGGTGGCTGGGCCCGATGGGGCAGCGCTCTGCATAGAAGAATGCGACGAGGCCTTGGCCTTGTTGGCGAGGGACGTGCCGCTAACGCCCCTCACCATGCAAGTCCTCGCCGAGCTGCGCGAGCGGCGGGCGTTCTTCTCGGCGTTGGTCCTCACGGAGGATCCGAGCGCCTTCTCGCTCGCCACGCTGCGGGGGGTGTACGACAATGCCTGCGCCGTCATCAACGTCGAGGCGGAATACGCCACGCCTAAAATGATACGGAGGTGTCGATTGCACCGTTCAAACATGGTCGAATTTCTCCTGAACAGCTCCAATTTCTATACCATGAACAAGGCCGTCTTCGAGAGGCACAGGAAGACGGCCGTGAGCGACGTGCGCATCCTGTTGGCGGACGACGAATGCGGACAGGAGGAACGGAAATTTGCCACACGGTTGCTGTCGGACCTGGGCGGGGAGGGAGCGGTATCGTCCTCTCCGGACGACAAAGTTTTTGGCTACAAATTGTACAACCACATCCCGCCGGAGGAGCTCCGAGCAGCGGCCGCTGCGGATCCCGCGCTCCAACAGGCCGTCGAGCGTCGGGCCGCCATTCTCACGATCAACGATTACATGGTCAGCCATCGCTCCATTTCCAAAGCGGAGGGCGCCTATCTTGGAATTAAGGAGTGCAATCGGGGCATCCAGCTTCTTTCGACGCCGTCGAGCGATGTGGCCCGCAAGGTCCTGGCCGAGCTCCTGGAACGCAGGGCCTTCTTCCACGGCATCTCGCTCGGATTCGACAGGGAGGGTCCAAAGTATCACGTCGAAGAAGGAGATACCGGCGATATGTGCCGCCAGGTCTTCGAGGATGCCACGTCCGTCGTCGGGATGGCGCCCACATACACTTCTGACTTTGTGGAGCAATGCGCGCGGTCCCACAGGATCCTCGTGTTCGAATTCCTCAGCAACAACCGGCGCGTTAGCAACTTGTTTGCGGATATGGCGACGGAGTTTCGAGAGGCAGCACTGGCCGACATTAACATTGCTTTGACGGACCCTAGCTACCGGGAGTGCGACCGGCAAGTGGCCCGGGAAGCACTTGCCAGCGCGGGAGATTAGAAGATGGCCAGAGGAAATCCAACATGGAACTTTCACAATTAACTCTCCACCTTGCTCCCCGGTCGAAACACCGGCTGCAATTCCTTCTGAAATTCGGCCACGGCCTCGCTCCCCTCCCCAAAGCTCTCCACCAACACCACTCGCGCCTCCTTGGCCACCTGCCGTATGCTCTCCACAAGATTCACCGCCGACAGCCGGTCCGTGCCCCCCGCCGCCTCGAGGGTCCGTATCTGCGTCACGGCGTTCGCCAACGCCTCGACGAACTCCCCATGCGAGACCAACGGCGTGCCCGTCCCGCCCAATTCGATCGTCGTCCCGTCCGGACTCGTGATGGTCGTGGCCTGCGGTCCGAGATAGTGCTGCAATTGGTTCGTCCGGATCGACGAGATTTCCGTACGCAATAACTTGTTGAGCAGTCCGACGCCGGGGGCGACGTTCTTCTCCAATTCCTCCTGGCATCGCGTGTAGATGTGCTGCAGGATCTGCGCCCGGTTGGCACCGACGGGCTGCCCTTCTTCGCCTTCCACGGCCTCCTGGCCCTCTCCTTGGGCCAACGTGGGGGATATTGACACGGCCTCTCCGTCTTCGCCTAGCGCCGCATCACGAATGTTCATCCCGAGAACGCTGAAGAACGACATGTCCAACTTGCCTTCCTTGGCGGCCTTGCCGATCATTGAATCGAGTTTGCGTATCTCCCCGCTCTTCAGCAAGTCGGCGAGCAATTCCCGCCCGGAGCGGAGGCGGACGTCGAGGACGCGCGCGAGGGCGGACCCCACCTCGACCATTTGCGCCTCGAATTCCTCATCGCCGGCATCGGCATCGTCGTCCTTCCACGATCCCTCCTCGGCGGCGAGCTGCAACGCCACGACCAGACGGGGGTGCATGTTCTCCAAGTTGGCCGCCAGCTCGTCCTCCATCGCCGCGGCGTCGCCGCGGCACGCCGCGTGGAGGGACGCGACGAATTGCCGATCGCCGCCGTCGAGGCGCGGGGTTTCCCGCGTCCGGGCGGCCTCCAGCTCGGTCATGTCGGCGGCGGCGTTTGACGACGGGCCGTCTGTGTCTGTGGTCGATTCGAGCAGCGAGGTGGAGGGCCGCCTCCTGTCTGCTGCAACCATCGGGGTCGGTGCACACGAGTGACGCACGACGCCGCACCTTATCGAGGTGCGAGAAAAGGCGGCGGCCGATCGGGCGCCGCCGCCCAGGAGGACGGCCAGCGCGCACAGAGCGTATGGAGGGGCGTGTGACGGCATCGTGGCGGCGTGGTCGGGGCCAGGTTCGGCGGAGGTGTTGGGGCGCGGGCGGGCGGAGGAAGTTGGGAGTTGGCGCGGACGCGGCCGCGGCCGGAAATCCGGAAATCCTCCTTCCGTCCCTCCGATTTTGACCTCCTCCTCTCGAGCTCGCACCTCGCACCCACACCCCCGTTCTATCCATGGCGCCCGCAGTCCTCGCGTCCCGCATCCAACTCCCCGAGAGCGGACGGGAGGCCCTCCTCGTCACGCTCAACCGGCCCGAGAAGAAGAATTGCTTCAACGCGCAAGTGTGCCACGAACTGGCCACGATTTGTGAGTGCATTGCGCGGAGGGTATCCTGTGCACCGATCCATCGGATTTGCAGAAAATCCTCATCTCGTCTGATCCCACGCAGTCCACGACGCCGCCAACGAAATAGAAGGATACGATCGCGCCCCGCACGATGATGAATCGCAACAGCTGGCGGCGGTCGTCTTCACGGGCGCCGGGAAATCCTTCTGCGCGGGCGCCGACCTGTCCGACCCGCCCAATCCGCTGCACGCGTCGAGCGATCTACCCCATCATTTGAGGTGGAATAATCCGGTGCATCAGATGGGGAGGGTGGGGGTGCCCATCATCGGCGCGCTGCGGGGTCACGTCATCACCGGAGGATTCGAGCTGGCCCTGGCGTGCGACATATTACTCGGCGATGCTACGACGACATTCCGCGACACCCACGTCAAGTTTGGCCTCGCTCCATGCTGGGGATTGTCCCAAAGGCTCTCTCGACGGATCGGGCCGGGGCGGGCCAAAATTGTCTCCTTCACGGCCCGACCGGTGCGAGCGGCGACGGCGCACGAGTGGGGATTGCTGGACGAGCTCGTTGCAGGTGGTAGTTCTGCCGATGGACCAACCAACCCGGTAGTGGATCGGGCGATCGAGCTGGCTGATGACATCGCAACAAACAATCCCCTCATGGTCCGACGGTACAAGCGAGCGATAGTCGAGGGCGGGAACATTGACAAGGGATTGCAACGGGAGAGGGAACTGGGATTGGCCCATTATTTGGAGGTGGTGGGGGACGGGCAGACGTTCGAGGGCGCCAAGGAGTTCATTTCGGACGACGGGAGGCCCCGGTCGCAGTCCAAGCTATAAAGCAGGGCATGGGTTGCGGAGCACACGTCCTAATAATAATTTGTGGGCCCGCCTTCATCTTGTTCCCCCTTCCGCACTTCCCACATTGCCCTCCAACCTGATAAGTTTGTTTATCATTGAGCTCAACAACTGTTTCGTCGCCACTCCATTTCACTCGGCCGTCCAATAATTTTACACCCCCCAATCCCCTCCAAATCCCATCTCCCTCCCAATCCATTCACATTCACATTCCTGCCTTCTTTGGTTGTTGTTTTTTTACGCGAGCGACAGTCCCAGGGCCCCGCCCATGGCCCGATTCACCTCCACCTCGATCAGCGCCTCGGCGGCGTCCGGACTCCCGGCCTCGGCGCTCGACGCCCGCGCCTTGGAGGCCTCGTAGTTGGCCGTGACGGCGGCAGGGTCGAGGTCGTCGAGCTTCACCGCCTCCGGGCAGACGATGTCCTGGTTTTGCAAAACGATATGATCATAGCAAAGTGAGTTGAGCACGTCATGTGGGCGAGATGTGAAAACAAGAGGCTGGCCGCTCCCGCCCCGGTCGTCTTCCAATAACGCAGGCCAATCAACGACCTCCTAGTCGCCTCTCCCCTCCTTGCTCCGTCGGCTCTTCGCCCTGCCCAACACCATAAAAGACCACGAACCCAACTCACCGTCGTCGATCCCTCGTGCGTCAGCGAAAATCCCCCGGGGACGAAGTACTTCTCCTCGCCCCCCTCGGCCTTGATCGTCAACGTCCCCGCCTTCAATTCCGCCACGATGGGGACGTGGTCGGCCGTCACCTCGTACTCGCCCATGGCGCCGGGGACGACGACCGAGTCGACGGCCGCGCCGGAGTAGAGGGTTTCCTGGGGGAGGTTGAAGTTGAGGGTCATGCCGGTTGAGGCGGCCGGGGCGGGGGTGGAGAGGTGCCTCCGCAGGGTGGCGGTGGCCGTCCGGCGGGCGGCGAGGAGGGCGTTGGAGAGCACCATTGTTGGGCGGTTGGCTGGGGGAATGAAATTATGGGAGGCCACAATTTTGGGGGTGCACTTACCTTGGCTACGTGGTCTATGTTACCCCGATGTTAAAATACCTACCCTCATTGGTAAATACTTACGTAAAGATACACTATCCAAAACGTTTTTCTCCCTTGGGTAACAATAAGTTGCCAAATCTGCCCATCAACAACGTTGACCCTGTTGTAAACGCACTTGTTGCGACCACACAGCAGTTCCCGGCGCGGCGGCGGCTCCTCCCTCCCCTCCTGGCGCGCCGCCGCCATGGACAACGACAAGACCGTCGGGAGGTCAAACGCCAGCGCCAGCGGCATTGGCGGCAGCGGCGGTGGCGGAGCTTCCCAGCCTGTCGGCGCTGCCGATGACCCCGCGTCCTCCCCCGCGGCACCCCCCTCCCAACCGCCTCCGCCCTCGACAACTGTGGCCCCGGCCGCCCCCGGAGGCGCATTTCAGTGGCCGACGCGGGCGGAACACTACGAACTGGTCGATCGAATCGGGCGGGGGGCCTTCGCGGCCGTGTGGCGGGCGCGGGTCAAGATAAAAAGCCCAGTAGAAGGCGAGGCGCAGGAGGGAGAGGGAGATTGCGGAGGGGAGGAGGCGGATGCAAAGGGGAAGGAGGAGGGCGGGGACGCCGCGGAGTGCGCCATCAAGATCATGGATTTGGAGCACGTCAACGTCAACATCAGCGGTGAGTGGCGGCGAGCATGGCTGGGAGTTTGGGGGCGGTGCACTTGGGTTGCAAAGAATGCAGATGCAGTGACGATTGCACCGGACAGCAATTATTCGAGGTGATGAAGTCATTCTTTCCCCGTCTGATCGACAGATGCAGACAGCGAAGAAAGGCCCTGTCCTTTCAGCCAGTTGGACAATCTTGGGTTGACTCTGATCGGATGTCGTTGAAGGCTGTTGCAATTGTTGGATGGATGTGCACATCATGTGCACATGCATGCAATTTTCGTTGTTTGAGCCTGGTTGGCCTCGCTTCTCTACAACTCACTGCTCATCCACTCACTCTTATCTTTGCAACCAGACATCCGACTGGAGGTGCAAACCATGCGACTGTCGTCCCACCCCAACGTCCTCGTCTGCCACACCTCCTTCGTCCGGGACACGGACCTGTGGCTCGTCACGCAGCTCATGAGCAAGGGCAGTTCCCTCCACTGCCTCCAGCACGCGCGGGCGAAGCTCCTGACGGATGCCGCCGACGCGGCCGGTCCCGACGACGCGTTCGGCGACGCCACCTTCACCTATACTACGGATGACGCCGTGCTGGAGGGCGGCCTCTCGGCCCGGGCGGCGTTAATAGCGCCGGAATCCCTCCTGTTCGAGGATCACATCACCTACATCCTCTACGAGACCATCTTGGGATTGAAGTACATTCACGACAACGGCCAGATCCACCGGGACGTGAAGGCGGGCAACCTCCTCCTGGACGGGAGCGCCAACGTGCGCATCGCGGACTTTGGCGTCTCGTCGTGGCTCATCGACGGGGGCAATCGGCGGGAGCACACCACCACCTTCGTCGGCACGCCGTGCTGGATGGCCCCGGAGGTCATGGAGCAGGTGGACGGGTACGACTACAAGGCCGACATTTGGAGCCTGGGCATCACGGCGCTGGAATTGTGCAAGGGCTACGCGCCCTACGCGAAGTTCGCCCCCATGAAGGTGTTGCTGCTGACGATCCAGGAGGACCCGCCAACGTTGGAAACCTATAATGACGGCGATGACGTGAGCATGTGGTCCAAATCCTTCCGCTCGATGATCAAGCTGTGCCTGCAGAAGGATCCGGCCAAGCGACCGACGTGCCAGGAATTGCTGGCGCACCGGCATTTTCGGCCCCTGGCGACCGCCGAGGGCCGGGCGGAGTGGAAGGAGAAGACAAAGACGGAATTGTGCGGCGTGGTGGAAGATGTCGGCACGCCGGGGAGCGCGGGCTCGTCCGGGGTGCTCCCGGGAGCGACCCCCATTCAGGTAGTGTCGACCGCGAAGAAAGACCGACCCGCGGGCACGAGCTGGATCCTCCCCGGGGGCAGCACCATATCGGCATCGGAATCGTTGCGAACCGGTGGTGGTGGCGGCGACGACGGGGACTTCTTCGACCAGTTCGAGAAGCAGACAGGCGGCGAGAATTTCAACAAGGAGAGCGTGCACTTGTCCCAATTGCAAGAGAACGAGGCCACGCGAAAGGTGGAGAACCAGTCGAAGGGCAAGGAGGAGGACGAGGACGACATCAACGATTTCTTTGACGAGTTTGAGAAGACGACGGGCGGAGAGAATTTCCGACGAGACGCGTAGCCTGTCCGGTTTTTCGATAGCTGCGTAGATCACCTGAGTCTCTTTTCAAGCAGTAGCTCTGTCCAAATAGCATCCCGTCAATCACGACGGATGCGGCCGTAAACCGGTCCACCACGCCCGCCCCTCCTTCTTTTCATTGCTGTCACCTGACGAGGATGTATCATTGCCCTCATCCTCGCTCGAAAACCCCTCCATGGCCGCCATCGCCTCCGCTTCGCCCGGCGTCCCGCTCTGCTCATAAGCCGGCACCTCCTTTTCCAAACCAGCAGGTATCCTGATGCCACCTTCGTCGTCATCCGCCGCGCCGAACACCCGGGCCCGCAAGTCGGGCCGCACATAGATCGCCAACCCCATGCCAAGAGTCGGTAGGATCATCCCGAAAAAGACGACGGGGTTGGCGATCAGCCACTCGAGCGCTCCTCCCTTCGCGTCTTTCGATGTTGTGGAGAGGCGCTGTTTGACTTCCGACGTAGAAAGGCGCATGTGTGGCGCCTTTGGTAGATCCTTTTGCACCGGCGGGGGCGGGGCCATCGATCCGCCGCCGTTTGTCGATCCCTCGCCTGCAGTTGCTTTCGGCAGCGCGGGCTTGGGCTTGGTATTGGTAGTCTTCTTGCCCGATGATGGGCCGCCCTTCTTCCCCCTGCCTCGCCGCTGGCCCTTGGGCGGCCGTTTCGAGGCCCACCGCCGCCCGAGGGAGTGGCCGTCGAATCCGCTGGAGAGGAGGGAAGGCGACGCCCGCCGCGGCCGGGCGAGTGGGCGGAGGAGGGAGACCGACGGGGCGCGGAAGTTGCAGGAGCGAGGGTTGATAATATGTCATATGTCCTGTTGGCATCGGCAAATGAGTGGAGGAGAAGCCTCGCGTCTGTCCGGATTGCAATGCCTTCCCGCTAAAAGCTGCGAGCGAGCGCTCATTTCCGCTTCCTCCTCCTCGACTCCGCTGCTCCCCCTGCCCCCCTCTGCCGCCTTTGGATCAGCCGCTGCGGCGTCGTCTGCGATGGGCTCCGTGGGAGCTGGTTTATATTGAATATTCTCTGAGATCTGAGCGTTGACTGAGCGACGATGATCGACTACGTGGATGGGTACTTCGGCCTCCCCGCGCTGTTGCGGGTGTACGGCTCCGCATCGTACAAGGCGGCGCTGTTCGCCACGATCTCGAGCGGGATTTACGTGCTCATGTACTACTACGGTGGCACTGCCAGCGGCACCGGTTCTTACGGGCTGAGGGACTTCGATCTCTTGGACCATCCCTACCCAATTACTATCATCGTCACCGCCTTCATGTTCGTGCTGTCGGCCAAGGTGACATTTTCGTACAACAGATTTTGGGAGGCGTGCATAGCGTTGCATTCGATGCAATCGAAGTGGCTCGACGTCTGCTCCACAATGGCGGCCTTCCACATGCAATCCGAGGCCTACGAGGGCATCCAGCCCCCGTCGTTCGGCGATCACGTGCACCTAAATGAGGATGCGATGCGGGGCGGCGGCCTGCAGATGGATCGGAGGGAGACGGATACGGCAACGGAAGATGGGGGAGACCGAAACGATGCCAAAGCAAATCGCACGCCCTTTTGGAAGAGAAACAGACGAAAAGTGAGGAGATCGAGCAGAGCGCAGGATGACGTCGTCTCAATCAATGCAATGTTCCCTCCGCGATCCCTTCCGTTCCCCCGGTACAACAAACACTACAGAGCGAACAAATGGACGAGTCAAACGGATGATGAGACAAATGGATATAGCCGACGAAGGAGGAGCGTCTGCGAGGCAAAGAACGGGAACCCGTCGTTGTTTTTGCAGGAGGGCGCCCATCTCGTGAGCCTTCTCAGTGCCGTTGCACTGAGCACTCTTCGATGCGATTCGGAGGACGCCGAGGCGCCCCTGGTGACGTTCGAGCCCGGCCGGCCCTGGCCTCCCTACAACTCGGACGATGATCCCGACCTGAAAAAGTACGGACTGCGCCGCCGGCAGCGCTTCCTCAAAACGCTGAAATACATCTTCGACGTCTCCCGCACGGAGAAGGAACGACGGGCCTACAACGCCGCCCGCCCGTTCCCGGTGATCGGCGGGGTGAGCCCCCGTGAGGCCGCGATGCTGCAGAGCGCCCGCGGCGCGCCGGCGAAGGTGGCTTTGGTGTTCCTTTGGTTGCAGGAATTCATCATTCGGGAGCACCTCCACGGATCGCTGGGGGCGGTGGCGCCGCCCATTGTCAGCCGACTGCAGCAATACGCGAGCGAGGGGAACATTTGGTACAATTCGGCCCGGAAAATGAGTTACATCCCCTTTCCGTTCCCGCACGCGCAGATGGCAACCCTGTTCGAAATAGTGTCCATGTTCTTGATACCGGGCCTGATGCTGTCCAAGACGGCGCAGTGGTTCGGCCTCTTTCTGAACTTCCTGACGGTGTTACTATTTGCGGGGCTCAACGAACTGTCGAAGGAGCTGGAATACCCGTTTAGATCGATGCCGAACGATCTTCCCCTGAATTTGTTCCAGGCTCGATTCAACGAGGGGATCGTTACCATGTTCAGCGGCTTTCACCCCGATGCTTGGTGGGAGGTCAGTGGCGATGATCTATGACAACACTCTTGAATAAACACGATTTCTCGAAACACAAAGAATGCCGTGTGGAGTATGAGTACTCATAGCAAGCAATCCGTGCTGTGGGAAGTACTGCTGATGTGTGGCTACTATTACGTTCTTACCTGAGACGGACGCTGGCCGAGAGAGGTTGATTGAGCCGTAGATACTTTGAGACCAGATCAGATGCGCCATTGCAGAAAGCCTCTGTGGCAAACCAACTCGCCCTTCGCCTTGATCTGTGTTGCTTGCACAAACAACACATACATACAACCCCCAACACAAACCCCGAAGACGCCGTCCAGAAAGAGGAGAGAGCCCCGACAGAATGTCTCGTCGCACAACTGCCCACTCAACTGCCAACAGAGACGCCCGGACGAAGTGAGAACCGGGGTCTCTCTCGCGTGACCGTCAGATCACCCGCCCCTCTCGCATCACTCGATCGTGCCGCGTTCGCCCCTCGGCATCGCCGCTTCCGACTTCCAGCAGCACCTTTGCAACCCCTCAGCTGCCACGACATCTTGAGAACCCTCTGGACAAATCCGATCAGCCTCGAACCATGGGCCGCGGCGATAATTGCAATTGCAGACGGAGGCCCCATCCATAGCCACTGATATGGCCCGGCCCGCCCTCCTCGCCGCCGCGGCGCTCGTCTCGTCTTCCTTCGCCGCCGGGGGAGCCTCGATGACAGGCCCCTCGGCGGCGGGGCCGATCCATCCGAAGGCGCGGCAGGCTCCGCTCCACTCCAAAACGAACTCCGTCGCGCCCCCCGCATCGACCTTCTGCGCCGCGTGTCCGTACCAGCTCTCCGGCCAGAGCTGCGGGGAGCGCCTCCAGTTTCTCACGGGGGAATATTATTTGGACGAGGATGTGGCGGTGGGGATGCTGCTGGAGGGGGGGTGGTGCGTCGGGTTGGAGGGCGGGGCGTCGCCGGAGAATCCAGCTGATGAGGCCGATGCGAACCCGGCGGAACAGGAGAATGGCGAGTCGGCAGCAGACGACGACGGGCAGAGCGGCCGGTGCCGCAACCCGTCGGACGGGTGCAACTGGTGGGTCAACCCGCTCAAGGCCGAGGGCTGCGCCACCGGTCCCAACGTGAGTTCTCATCTCCTCTTGCCTGTGTGTGCTCACATCTTGTGCACATAGCTCGCATCATTTGCAACTCACGCACCATCCTGTTCGCACCCTTGCTCACATCAACTGCGTCTCCATTGTGCCTTATCACATCGATTTGCAATCCATCAGGTGCCCCCCGGCCGGTGGGACGTCTACGGCACCCGTCTCGCGTGCTGCCAATCCAACTTTCCCAACTCTGTCACGTGCCCCGTCGAAACTTCCGTGGTGTACTACCCCGCCTCTAGCGAGGACGAGGAGTTCGATGTGATTCCTGTCAGGTTCGAGGCCAGACGCCTGGGGCTTGGTTCGGGGGCAGATGGAATTGGAGAGGAAGAGGAAGAGGAAGTCAAGAGGCAGATGCAGCTGATCGTCAAGCGGATACTCCTTTGGGTATCCTACGGGGTGCCCGGACTCAGCATCTCGGCGGTGGTGCCCCGTTCCGACGAGGATGAGGGGAGGAGGTCGAGAACGAGGGAAAGGGGGAGGGGGCTGCGGAGACCACCGTCGAGGGGGCTCCGCAAAGACGACGAAGGAGACACAATCAGCGCCGTGTACGACGTCTACGTTGCGAGAGAATCGGGACGGGAGTTTGGAAATCTCATCATCGACGAGCTACGGGCGACAAACGAGGAGGTTTTGAGGCGGGTGCGGTCGTTCCCCGACACGACGTACTTTGCCGGGAGCGAGCTGGAGCTGAACTGGTGCACGCTGGACGATGAGGATGAGGCGTATTGCGTCAAGGAAGCAAACGACACGCTGCCCTCGGAGGCGCCGGGGTCGGCACTCGGGGCAGCCACGACTGGTCCAACGGAGGCCGCCACGACGGCAGAGTCCGGAGACGAGCAGGGGGGCATCGGCCTCTTCGTCCACGCCCCCGCCGACGGCGCCTCGGAAGAGCCGCCCACCACCACCGTCGACCTCTTCGCCGCCCTTCCCATCCAATTCGTCATCGACGGCCTTCCGGACTCGATCATCGCCCACTTTGCCCCCCTCCGCGACGCGATGCTTACCATCATGAAAAGGAACTTGATCCGCGTGTCGACCGACATTCCCGGCATGATCTTTGTGTCCATCGAGGAGGGACGGGTGGAGCTCGAAACGAGTGCCGACGGGCAAGGAGGAGTGACGGTGGCGGCGACGTACGACGTGACGGTCATCAAGGAGGAGGGGGCCGAGTTCGGGAAGCGGATCGTGGACGCGTGGGGAGCAGATTACGGCGAGGTGGTCGCACGGATACACTCGTTTGGGACGACGCACATCCCGGCAGACGCCGCGTTGGATTGGTGCACGGTGGAGGACGATGGTACGTTGTTCGCGCACTGCGCGAGGGATGCTTTCTTGGATGCAGAGGGCGCGCCTCCTCCGGGGACGCGGGGGCCGACGAACGCGCCGAGCGCCGCCCCGACCACGGCCCCTGTGGGCAGCGAGTCGGCGACCCAATCGCCCAGTCGTGCGCCCGTTGTGTCGTCGGGCGGAGAGTCCGCGGCCGCCTCAATCGATTCGGAGTGCGCGCCTCCGGCCGACGGGTGCGGAAACGGCCTCTTCAGCCGCTCAACGTGCGAATGCCAGTGCCTCCGCCCGTACTGCCCCGATCCCACGCACGGGAGGTGCACGGCCACGGGAATCGACTGCGGGGGCAACCCCTGGGCTTCGTGCCTGCGCGGCGTGGACTGTCCGTGGCACGTCAATCCACTCAAGGCCGAGAGCTGCACCACCGGCCCGTACGTGCCTCCGGGATTGTGGAACGTCTATCACACGCTGTCGGAATGCTGCGCCGCCAACCACCCGCATTCGAGCGTTTGCGATGCGGAGGACGAGGTGGTGTATTATCCCACCATCGCGCCGCCCGTGGTGCACGAGGCGGTGCCGCTGCGGTTCGACGTCGACGGTCTGCCAGAGAGTGGGCAGAACCAAGCCGCGGACGTGCGGGGCGAAATGAGGACGGTGCTGGATCGCGTTTTGGAGGCGTTGGAGGGACGGATCCCAGGGCTGAAGATTCCGTACGTCGAGGAGAGGGCAGAGCCAGTGTTGCTCGCCGATGAGAGGGTGGGGACAGTGTCGCTCGCCCCTTTGGCAGGCGTGTCTGTGTACTACACCGTTTACGTCGTCATGGAGGAAGGCAAAGATTTTGGAGCCACGATCATTGATGAGCTGAGGAACTCTCAAGAAGAGGTGCTCGAGGAGTCTGCGTAAGTGCACTCTCTGCGCATTGCATTCACTCTTTTTTTCTCCTGCTCACCGTCTCCGGCAATGCTTTTGCAGTGCATTCTCGGGCATGGCACATCTGAGCGACGATCTCGACTTCAGATGGTGCACAGGCGGAGAATACGCCTATTGCGCGCCACTCGTCGGAGACAGTAGAGAGCAATCCTCGGATGTTGATGCGTCTCAGCTTCCATCTGACACAACAGCAATGGATATGGCAGCTCAACAAACACCATCTCCAACGATGAGTCCTACAAAGCCACCACCCGTACCGTCTGCTTCGCCCGTTAGCAACGAGCCAACTGCATCTCCTTCTAGTCGAGAGTCAACCATTGCTGATAACAGCGAACGACCCACGGCCGATACGGCTTCAGAGCTTAATGGAGCTTCGTATCAGGCAAACCGATACTATCCAAACTTTGCCAGTGGTATCTGCTTGAACGATGGAAACCAGCCACTGGGGGTATCGGACAAGTATCTATTCGACTCGGCCTCCTCCTGCTGCACGGCCTTCTTCCGCGCGAATATCCAAGCGTGTTTAACCGCAAAGACGCCCACAGCATCACCGACGGCAATGGGCAACAGGGTCTTCTACCCCGACTACGCCAACAACCGCTGCTTGGACGACGGGCAGCAAGGACAGTACGAGATCAACCTGTTCATTTCGCACGAAAGATGTTGTGCGTTCGAGTTCATAGATACTCGAAAATGTCTGCAAGCTATGCATGCCACAGAAGAAGTGGACAAGGGGACGAGCCAATGGTGGCCCACGTTGGGTGGTGCTCATACTCGGCACAATTCGGGCGAACGAGCTGCCAGTGTCATGGCATCGTTCTTTGTTTCCTCATTGGCGTTGTTCTTTGTTTGAGGAGAAGTTGCTATAGCGTATTTGTCCCCAATAGTACTGATAGTTGTCCTTCTCTCTGTCTTATCGTCGGCTTTCTGCATTGCATTCGTTCAACGCCTCCGGAAATATCACTAGCTATTCTTCTTTTGCCAATCCACTTGTGCTATCAAAGCTCTTTTCCCTCGTCGTCATCATCGCCGGAGGACTCGTCCGCTCCCATCGCCTCCAAGATGTGCGGCACCAAATCCTTCGGCTCGACTCCCGAGTGGGAAGTCACGACGCCACCGGGAGTGATGATGTAGTAGGTGGCAAAGTTCCACGTAATGGCCGGTGGGCCCGCCACCTTCTTGAGATAATGGTAAACTGGGTGCGCATCGATGCCATTCACGTCTACCTTGTTCATCATTGTGAACTCCACGCCCTTCGATTTGGCAAAGCGCTTGATCTTCGGACACTGCTCCGGCTCCTGCTCTCCGAACTGGTTGCACGGGAACGCCAGGATATTGAACCCAATCGGGGACCCTTTGAACTGATTGTAAAGTTGGACCAGTCCCCGATAATGCGACTCCGTGTACCCTATTGCCCCGGACAATTATCGTTGCGTTATTTGCAGTGCAGGCACGTGATGTGGATTGTGGATTGCGCCAGACCCACGACGCATCATCCCAATTCCCCCATCCCAATATCCCAACAACGATAAACCAAACGGCAGCGACAAGTAAGTCATTCCCTGAAATACATTGCAATACATCGTATCAAGTAATAACTCACCGCAATAAGAGGCCACGTTCGTGACGACAGTGACCTTCCCCTTGAACTGCTCGAACTTCGTCACCTTCTCGTCGATGTCCTCCGCATCGAGCTCGAAGAAGGAAGTGATGTGCCCAATTTTTTCCTCTGCAAATAAAAAATATATGTTGAGGAGTCAGAGGACAATATTTCAATGCCTCGGATGATATGGCAAACAAGCTCACCAATCTCCCTGGCCATCTCCCGATCGGCCGCGGCCTGCTTTTTGCACGCGACGGGGCAGTTCTCGAGCATGTATCTTGGATTGAGCGAGCATTCGCCAGCCGACGCCCATCCATCGCATTCGGCGATAGTGTCGGCCTCCTCGGCCGCCACTCCGGGGAGGATGGGGCCGCGAGCCGCGGCGAGGACGAGGAGGAGGACGAGGAGGGGCGTCATCTCGCGGCTCACTCTCAGAGAGTTGGATGTTGGTGTTGGATGTTGGTTGGAGGTGGAGGTTGGAGGTTGGAGTTGATCATCAGAGGGACGGAAGGAAGCTCCACCAAAGCCTGCCGCGCTCACCTGTGCCTGTGCCTGCCTGTGCTCACAACCACAACGCCGCACATCATCTCACCCGGCCTCGCGCTGCTCCTCGGCTCCTAATAATCATCCTCAGCCCCCGACGCATCCTCATACTGTCTAAGGAAGGCGGGCGATGACGAGGCGCCGTGGCTGAGTTTCGAGCTGCCACATAGCACAAGCAATCGTTGCAAAATTACCATCATGCAAAATGAAGAAGTAGTTATTGCGCCATCAACCTGGAGCCACGCACTGCGTCTAATTAAGAGGGATGATCCGAGATTAATCAAGTTAGTGATGACTTCAGCGGGAACAGTGGTTGGTAAGGTTGAGCTCGTGACAGATTTATATTCTGACCTGGAGTGTTGGTTTCACTTTCCGGCGGATCGCGACTACGCCATACGGTTGTTGCGAGGAGGGATGAGCCCCGAATACTTGGCTAGACTTGGCGACGCCATCGGAAAGAATACGCACCTAGAAACATTGCGTTTGGAGGGGCTCGAGGGCGTGACCCAAGGGATCACAGAGGCCTCCTTTTTGGAGGGCGTGAAGCGCAACACATCAATCAGGGAGTTGGATTTAACTGATCTATCCGATGAGGCAGTCTGTGGTATACTTAGAAGTCTTGGAAAAGGCAGCAGCAATCTCTCCCAATCTCTTCATAAGATCACGCATTACTGGTTTCAAGCGAGAAATGGGGAGGGGGTCCGGGCTTTCGTGTCAGCTGTTCGGAGATGCACGAATTTGGAAGAGTTGGTTATCAGTGGTGATGACGCAGGAGACATTGATAGTGGTCTTCTTCACTTTCACGAGATCGTCGTAGCAGTCAGGCATCACCGATGCCTGAAACGACTATATACGCCCCAGATTGGATCAGCTGGCTTCGAAGCACTTGTCCCTTTGCTGCAGGACGCAGGCAGCAATCTCAGAGAGCTTGGTCTTTCCGTCAATAGTGATGATGTCGACACTGAAAGGGTAGCGACTGTTTTGGCAGAGAGTGAAACATTGAAGGATATCGATCTGAGTTTCCATATCGTTGTTTACGATGAGAATTGGGTGCAATCACCGCGAGTTGTTCGGTTTAGGGAGGTCTTCTCTCGAGCGATGTGCGACACATCGACAATCGATGGAACCTACTTCTCAAATCACACGCTGGAACGGCTCCGCCTCCGTGCAAATTACATTGGAAGTCCGTGGGCGACCCCGGATGAGGTACACCCGATCCTCGAAATAAACCGCATTTCCAACGACAAGACGGCCATTGCCATGTCGAAGGTGCTACGCTTTCATCCCGTCCTTGATGTGACACCATTCTTCGAATGGGATTTGAAGCTCTTGTTCATTGTCGTGGATCGGTTGGAGGCGGTTAGATCAGTTGGATACTTCCCTGGCGAAGAGATTGACAGCTGGAAGTTACGTGCAATCTATCAATTCATCCGCGGGATGCCGGAGTTGGTCAGCCAGCGAGCCCGCTGCACCACTCCTACCGAGCTCCGCCTTTGGGCGAGGCCCGCCGGCTCTCGCAGGGAGAGGAAGACGAAGTGGAAGTTGAGGGGTATTTCGTTGGGTTGCCTCTGCAGGAGAAAGTGATTGGAGAGCAGCAAACGATGTGCGCTTTCGTTCTACAATGTCTCTTTTGAGAGAAATCACTTTCAGCAAGTGCAGTCCATTTTAACTCTCCACCTTGCTCCCCGGTCGAAACACCGGCTGCAATTCCTTCTGAAATTCGTTAACGGCCTCGCTCCCCTCCCCAAAGCTCTCCACCAACACCACCCGCGCCTCCTTGGCCACCTGCCGTATGCTCTCGACCAAATTCACCGCCGACAGCCGGTCCGTGCCCCCCGCCGCCTCGAGGGTGCGGATCTGCGTCACGGCGTTCGCCAACGCCTCGACGAACTCCCCGTGCGAGACCAACGGCGTGCCCGTCCCGCCCAAGTCGATCGTCTTCCCGTCGGGACTGGTGATGGTCGTGGCCTGCGGTCCCAGGTAGTGCTGCAATTGGTTCGTCCGGATCGACGAGATCTCCGTTCGCAATAGCTTGTTCAACAGTCCGACGCCGGGGGCGACGTTCTTCTCCAATTCCTCCTGGCATCGCGTGTATATGTGCTGCAGGATCTGCGCCCGGTTGGCACCGACGGGCTGCCCTTCTTCGCCTTCCACGGCCTCCTGGCCCTCTCCTTGGGCCAACGTGGGAGATATCGACACGGACTCTCCATCTTCACCCAGAGCGGCATCGCGCATGTTCATCCCAAGAACGCTAAAAAACGACATGTCCAACTTGCCCTCCTTGGCGGCCTTGCCAATCATTGAATCCAGTTTGCGGATCTCCCCGCTCTTGAGCAAGTCGGCGAGCAACTCCCGCCCGGAGCGGAGGCGAACGTCGAGGACGTGCGCGAGGGCGGACCCCACCTCGACCATTTGTTTCTCGAATTCCTCATCGCCGGCATTATCGCCCTCGCCCTTCCACGATCCCTCCTCGGCGGCGAGCTGCAACGCCACGACGAGGCGGGGGTGCATGTTCTCCAAGTTGGCCGCCAGCTCGTCCTCCATCGCCGCGGCGTCGCCGCGGCACGCCGCGTGGAGGGACGCGACGAATTGCCGATCGCCGCCGTCGAGGCGCGGGGTTTCCCGCGTCCGGGCGGCCTCCAGCTCGGTCATGTCGGCGGCGGCCGCGTTTGACGACGGTCCGTCGGTGTCTGTGGTCGATTCGAACAGCGAGGTGGAGGGCCGCCTCCTGTCCGCTGCAACCATTGCACATGAGTGACGCACGACGCCGCGTGTGCATGAAAAGGCGATGGCCGATGGGGCGCCGCCGCCCAGAAAGACGGCCAGCGCGCACAGCAAGGCGGCTGCTGCGTATGGCGGGGCGAAGGACGGCATCATGGCGGCGTGGGCAGGGCCAGGTTCGGCGGAGGTGTTGGCGGCGCGGGCGGAGGAAGTTGGGCGGAGGCGGGCGCAACGCAAGGCGCGAGGCCGAAATCACCTCCTTCCATCCGTCCTGATTTTGACCTCCCGCCCTCGCACCCCCGCCCGCCCCCGTATCTAGCCATGGCGCCCGCAGTCCTAGCGTCCCGCATCCAACTCCCCGAGAGCGGACGGGAGGCCCTCCTCGTCACGCTCAACCGGCCCGAGAAGAAGAATTGCTTCAACGCGCAAGTGTGCCACGAACTGGCCACAATTTGTGAGTGCATGCATCATGCATCTTCAGGCGAGGGGTATCCTGATTGGCAGGCAGATCTCTGGTGTCTTACATCTCATCCTACGCAGTCCACGAAGCCGCCAATGCTGCGGCGATCCATCGGATTTGCAGAAAAGCCTCATACATCTCGTCTCTTGCCTCTATCCGTACGAAGTTCACGACGCCGCCGACGAAATAGAAGGATACGATCGCGCCCCGCCTGGCGCCGACGACGACGCTGATGAATTGCAAAAGCTGGCCGCGATCATATTCACGGGCGGCGGGAAGTCCTTCTGCGCGGGCGCCGACCTGTCCGCCCCGCCCAATCCGCTGCACGCGTCGAGCGACCTGCCCCATCATTTGAGGTGGAATAATCCGGTGCATCAGATGGGGAGGGTGGGGGTGCCCATCGTCGGCGCGCTGCGGGGCCACGTGAGTAATATGCTCGCCGATCTAAAGATTGCAATGCATAAGAGAGGTTTTCTAAACGCACAATTGCAATTTCATGCTGATGGGTTGGGATAGGTCATCACGGGAGGATTCGAGCTGGCCCTGGCGTGCGACATATTACTCGGCGATGCTACGACGACATTCCGCGACACCCACGTCAAGTTTGGGCTGGCACCCTGCTGGGGCTTGTCCCAGAAGCTCTCTCGACGGATCGGCCCGGGGCGGGCCAAAATTGTGTCATTCACGGCCCGACCGGTGCGAGCGGCGGCGGCGCACGAGTGGGGACTGTTGGACGAGCTTGTCGCGGATGGCAACAGCAGATCAGACGGCGGACCAACCAACCCGGTAGTGGATCGGGCGATCGAGCTGGCCGATGCCATCGCGGCGAACAATCCCCTCATGGTCCGACGGTACAAGCGAGCGATGGTCGAGGGCGGGAACATTGACAAGGGATTGCAACGGGAGAGGGAGCTGGGATTGGCCCATTATTTGGAGGTGGTGGGAGATGGGCAGACGTTCGAGGGCGCCAAGGAGTTCATTTTGGACGACGGGAGGCCTCGATCGCAGTCCAAGATAGCAGTGCAGAGGTGCGGAGCACACGTCCTAATAATTTGTGGGCCCACCTTCAATCTTGTTCCCCCTTCCGCACTTCCCACATTGCCCGGCCCGCCCCCCAACCTGATAAGTTTGTTTATCATTGAGCTCAACACCTGTTTTGTCGCAAGCCGTCCATATAATTTTACACCCCCATCCCTCCTTCCAATCCATTCCCCATTCACCTGTCCTCCATTCATTTGTTTGTTTTACGCGAGCGACAGTCCCAGCGCCCCGCCCATGGCCCGATTCACCTCCACCTCGATCAGCGCCTCGGCGGCGTCCGGACTCCCGGCCTCGGCGCTCGACGCCCGCGCCTTGGCGGCCTCGTAGTTGGCCGTGACGGCGGCGGGGTCGAGGTCGTCGAGCTTCACGGCCTCCGGGCAGACGATGTCCTGGTTTTGCAAAACGAGATGTTGTACGTCATGTGGATTAGATTTGAAGACATAGGCTGGCCGCTCCTAGCCGGCTTTCAATAATCATGCACAATCAACGACCTCCTAGTCGCCTCTCCCCAGCATCGGCACTTCGCCCCGCCCAACACAACAAAAAACCACGAACCCAACTCACCGTCGTCGATCCCTCGTGCGTCAGCGAAAATCCCCCGGGGACGAAGTACTTCTCCTCGCCCCCCTCGGCCTTGATCGTCAACGTCCCCGCCTTCAATTCCGCCACGATGGGGACGTGGTCGGCCGTCACCTCGTACTCGCCCATGGCGCCGGGGACGACGACCGAGTCGACGGCCGCGCCGGAGTAGAGGGTTTCCTGGGGGAGGTTGAAGTTGAGGGTCATGCCGGTTGAGGCGGCCGGGGCGGGGGTGGAGAGGTGCCTCCGCAGGGCGGATGTGGCCGTCCGGCGGGCGGCGACGAGGGCGTTGGAGAGCACCATGTTGGGCGGTTGGCTGGGCGGGGGGAGGAAATGGGAGGCTGCAAAGGCACCGAGGCGGCACCCCTTCAAACTTACCTTGGCAATGTAATCTAAGTTACCCCGGTGTTAAAATATACACTCATTGATACTAGTATTGTACTCAATTTTTACGTCTCTCCAAACCCTTCTCCCTTGGGTAGTTACAAGTTGACAAATCTGCCCATCAACAACGTTGACCCTGTTGGAAACTGCACTTGTTGTGCTTGTGTGGTCGGCCCGGCGCGGCGGCTCCTCCCTCCCCTCCTGGCGCCGCCATGGACAACGACAAGACCGTCGGCAGGTCAAACGCCAGCGCCAGCGGCGTTGGCGGCAGCGGCGGTGGCGGAGCTTCCCAGCCCGTCGGCGCTGCCGATGACCCCGCGTCCTCCCCCGCGGCACCACCCCCGTCCCAACCGCCTCCGCCCTCAACAACTGTGGCCCCGGCCGCCCCCGGAGGCGGAGGCGCGTTCCAGTGGCCGACGCGCGCGGAACACTACGAACTGGTCGATCGAATCGGGCGGGGGGCCTTCGCGGCCGTGT